>JBBPDI010000004.1:12904323-12920692 GCA_037974545.1 Cucumis variabilis
ATAAGATTTGAATGAAATATTAATTAAATATGATTTAATTAATTATATTAATATAAATCTATAAGATATTGGAGAGAGATTTATTTAAATAATATTTGAATGAAATATTAATTAAATATGATTTAATTAATTAATAACTAATTGATTAATTATTAATTAATTAGTAAATTTGATAAAAAGAATCTCATAATTCTCTCATACTCATTTTCCTATTACAAGAAGGAAAAAGAGTTATAAATATCTGGAAGAAAACAATTTTCTTTAACAAAAAATTCATCTAGAAAAAGGTCAAGGCTTTTTCTCTATACAAAAAGAAAAGAATTTCTCTCAACTACCTCTAAACATTTTTCCATCCAAATTGGTTTCCACAAACCAATCTCATCCTAGAGGATAGAAAGATCTCCGACGGGTGGTGTCCCCAATTTGATGATTAGATTCAGAGACATCATCGAAAGTAAGTTCTCGTTTCCTATAAATTAAAAGCATGCCTAGATTTATATTTAGAATTTATTTAGATTTTTTATTCTAATTTTTCCAATTTACTAGTATTTTAAGATTTCCAAATTAATTCAAGGAATGGTCCTGTAAAATCTTCCGCTGCCATAGGACTTTTATCCCTTTAATCTAGACGTTTGAGACTTGTCATTGGGCAGCCAAGTACCACCGAGGAAGGGTGCTAGGCAAGGAAGGCTTGGCTACGCGAGGGAGGAAGGATTTCGGCCAAATGTTTAGAGGTTGTTATGCGAGGAAGACATGGGCATGTCACGTGAGGAGGGCTTGGCTATGCGAGGAAGCTGGGCGACTAAGCTCTTTACGAAAAGGCCAAGAGAAGCTAGTTGGTGTTTGGTCTTGGCATTTGAGTTAGGCGACAAAGGCTATGCAAAATGGACATGGAGGTTATCTAGGTGTTTGGATGGCTTTGCGAGAAGGCTTATAAGATTAGTGTAGACGAGAAGAAAGGCTATACGAGATAGACTAAGAGGTTAGCTATGCGTTTTGGACATATATGTGGCAAGCTTAAAGCAAGCGGTTTAAAGTTAATCTAGGTGTCTTAATATTATTAACATGCATTTTAAGGTGGAAAGATAGTTTGAGGTGTCTTATGGAGGTTTAAGGATGGTTTAAACAAGGTTGAGGTGTCAAGATAATTTCATGCAAGGGACTCTATAAATAGGCCAACTTCAGTATTGAATGTCTCACAACTAACTCTTGCAAAATCACTCGAATTGGTCTTAAAAACTCAAAAATTCTAGCTTGTAAAAGAGGGCTGGTATGCATTTTGGATTCAAGAAAGTTGTGTTTTGATCAAGAGAAGGCGAGAAGGTCATTTCTCGATTGATTCTGATCAAGGTTCACTTTCAGAGGGCTACAAAACTTATTAATTGGATTTTTCCTTCGAACATTTGAGGTAAGAAAGCTAAGACAATTTAGAGTAACTTTCTAGAATGAAGTTTTATCAAAAGAGATGGATTTTAAGTTACGATTTTCAAAGATAAATCATGATTCTAGAAGTCAAATAGTGTCTGGGTAGTGCTTGTGAGTTATGCATGTATGGGCGAGATGGGCGTGCGTTTTGGGTCATAGATGTTATTTTGGGTCAGTTTGCATGCACATGACAAGATCAGGCATAGCCGAGCAGCAAGGCATGTGCTAAGGCTGCATGTATGACCTTGCCTTAATAGGTTAGCACGACACATGAGTGCGGGGAGCACTAACCGTGTGGCAACCCCTTCCAAGGTTAGCATGCGACGAGCACCCTACCTCAATGAGTTTAGCACACTACAGGACCTAAGGCCATGCGCGTGTGGCCAGCCCCTACACTTTGTCAATTGACTCCGATGGGCTATTTCGACTTGTTTTGGGCTGTCTTGATATTTTTGGAAATTTTAAAGGAACTTTTGGATATTTTGATATTCAAGGAATTAATTAATAATAAAATATGTCATTTTTAAGAAAAGAAAGCTTAAGAGGTATCCTGAGACCAAGGATATATTCAAGTGTTTGTAAGTAACATCATGTTTAAACGTTATTTATTAAACATGATTTCATCCTTTACAAGCACTAGCTTGTGAGTAACAAAATGTTTTAAATAATATATTAAGCATGTTTTCAAGCTTACAAGAAATTGCTTGTGAGTAACACATTGATTTCTAAATGACATTGTTAAATATGTTTTTAAGCTTTACAAGCAATAGCTCATAAAATGATTTGCTAAACATGATATCAAGTTCTTATACAAGCAATGTTATTGATAAATGTTTACAGAAATGATATTTCCAAGCTACGTTATGATTTCATGATTCAATGAAATGTTTCAAACTTTTAAGTAAATATTTCAAGTTTCAAATGTATTTATCCATGCCCTAATATTATTGGCATTATGCTCTAAAAATCATAGATTGTAAATATAATCCATTGATCATCATTAATAAAGTGTTATTATTATAATTTCAATAAATATTGATTATACTATTAGTTTTGTCTTAATAACCTAAATCCAATAAACTAACATCCTAAGTTGTTTGATGAGTCTTGAACAGTATGTAGAGACATATAAGGATTAATGTTCTATATTAGCTTAAAGGGTCTATAGTAGGGATAAGGCTGGGTACCTTATCCTAGTAACACAATGGATACGACTCACTTTGTATTTCATACAAACACAATGACCCAACACGTCATGTAGTTAACATGCACCTGAGGGTATCCTATCCAATGAGTTTGCATAAGATCGGACCACGAAATAGTAACCATTAGATGTAACTTCGTTAACTAGTTGGGTTTCTATTTCATTAGGATGACATAGGTAACTTAGTCTTAATCCTGAGTGTATTATAAACTCTTGTTCGCGAGGGATTGTCCTTTGATTTGTACGTATAAGAGTGACTAGATTTTAATAATGTCAAACCCCAAACTACACTACGACTAAAACACCGAAGTAGTGTGGAAATAGGATGCAAGTTAGTTACAACCTTAAAATTTTCTTATCACAAATTTTATTCTCAACTCCTTTTAAACTATTAAAAACACTCAAAACGCAACGATGGTCAATGTAACGCCAAGCAAAATAAATACAAACCAAAACGTATACTTTATTAATAATAGGCGTTTCATACATAATTACAATACTTTGACCAAATAACCAATGCTTAACCATTTCCAAGACACATTGAATCACCTCGCCGCAAATCCTTCAGCCTTCTTCTCTACTTGGCCTAAACACCTAATCTTGGAAGATAGATTTTTAAAATGTAAGTCTAAAAGACTTAGTGAGGTTTTATGAAAACCTTTTACAGTACCTTTTCATTATAATTTTGAAAAAACAATATCAAATCATTTTAAACATACCAACAAATCATTTCATTTTGAATAAACCTTTCTTTATGCTTAACAAATTATTTCTTTTCGCCAAGGATCTTGAATCATTTTCTACGCTTGGTCTCATTATCTCGTGTTTAGACTACTGTATCAATAGCATCCGAGATCATACAAATTTGTCCTTGTTGCTTAGGCTGCTAAGCTTTATACGCTTCTTTCAATGCATAAGCCAGCTTCTTATCACCATGTAGCTCGTACACCCCATACTGGCCTTGACTCTTTATGTGCACATAAAAGTTATCATCATCTCAAAGAACCAACTAATGGTTTGAAAACCATTTCATAGTATTGAAATCATAATCATCATATCAAGCTTTAACATTATAAATCATGCTTGAAAACATAACTTTTCATAGAAATATTTTTGAAACATTCTCTTTTGAATTCTTCTTTCAAATCAGTAAATTAGAGAAATAATAATAAAGTTTTAATATAAATTTATTTGAGAGTAAAGCACTCATAAAACATTACTAAAGAAGTCCTTTTTCTTCTTCTCATAGGCCTCTTCTTGCGTAGCTAAACCAGCAGCACTTCAACATTTCGACAAAACTCCCATCGTCTCCTCCTTAGTTACCCAAATCCTCCTCTTATTTATAGAGTCCTTAAACTAACTTAGTCGGCATAAAATCTTCTCAGTTCACCAACTCCTGCTTAAAACTTTACATGTGTAAATTTAATATTCAACCTAGCAATGCTTAAATCTTTAATCTTACACGTTAACGTTTATGAAATTAGATTTGACATTTTCTTTACCAGACCTTGCTTCTCACCTAATTCAAACAGCAAATAACTTCAACCACTTAACATTTCTTGCGAATAACCTTATCATGTGGTTATATTTTTACTACAAGAAACTTTCCACATGAACTAACCAACTTTTATCCACTTAATTGCAAAAAAGTATACTTAACCATAAAATATTTTATTGCCTAATCCTTTCCGCAAATTTATTTAAATGCCATTTCTTAATACTTTAGTCAAATTTTACTTTCTTACTCAAGTTAGAAATGGGTCTCACAGATAGCGCACAAAAATGTCTATTATTATAGCCCTTTTTATTATAATAATGCGGTCAAAACGCATAAGAAAATGATCAGAACACATAACTTATGTTGAAAACACATACGTATTTAGAAATATAACTTACATAAGTATCATGCCTGGTTTACGCAGCTATCATGTTTAAATGCAGGATAAGTAGACAAGGAAGGAGCAAATCGCAAAGGACACCTTGTGCATAGGTCACGCAATGGGAACTCACCTAGCGACTAACATCTTTAGGCAAGGAACCATGTCATCACGTGAGAAAAGATCACAACAAGACAAGAATGGCAGTTTGAGTGATGTGACTCCTTAGGACCTGCAACATCGCTCAAAAGATCAAAGGAACAAAAGTTTCTCGTCTAAAGTTGTCTATAAAATCAATTCATCTTCACCAAGAAGAGAGAGAGTTCTGAACGGACTGCCACACACATAAAAAAGCCTGAAGGGGTGAAAACCTAGAGAGTCAGTGGCAAGGATTAGCCTAACCACCAAACATAAAACACTTATTCATCTTTTTCGATCAGAGTGTAATACAAAAGCTTATATTTTGAGAGGAGAAGAGCCATCCCCCATTCCCTGTAACTTGTATTTTAACCCAATTCTTATTTCTTTACATTTTTGCATTTCTATGGAATATGTGTTGTTCATGTTGTAGAGTGGCCTAAGACCTACATTCTTTATACATATATTACATGTTTATACCTTTTTTATCCATCATTTCTTAACTTTTCACTTCTCAATGTGTTATTAGTAGTTAGGTTTTTTGTAAGTTCTCGATAAGTAGTCTAGCTTATATAGGTTATCGTATTAGTTGAGCTATATTCATCACTTGGCCAATGTCAATCAACAACTACCCAAGAGAGCAAGTAGAAGGGATAAGCTTGATGCACACAAGGAGTTTGGTAAAAACTCCACCATAGCGACATAACTTCTAACAT
Organism: Cucumis variabilis; assembly: GCA_037974545.1. Classification (NCBI taxonomy): domain Eukaryota; kingdom Viridiplantae; phylum Streptophyta; class Magnoliopsida; order Cucurbitales; family Cucurbitaceae; genus Cucumis; species Cucumis variabilis. The sequence goes on from JBBPDI010000004.1 coordinate 12,909,684, forward strand.
TTGTATCTCGAAAGGTGAACTAGTGCGGGCATTAGGCACTGAAAGGTTGTTGTCCTTAAACGAGAAGTTCTATAAGTGTTATAAGTAAGGTCTTCTAGATATATCTTGCCTAATCAAGCACAGTCATTTCCATCTATGAAGGTGAGCAAGTGTGGTATCTAAATACTTCGAGAGAAGGTCGCCTTAATCATGAGCTTATTACGTAAGTTATATCGCATTGAGGCTCTCACATTTCTTAATTACCTAATAATGTGTAGACTTTCCTTCCCATTTCTCTCGCATGCAAGTCAGTTTACTTACTCTTCTGTTTTATCATATTTTACCCCCCTCCCCTCAATGTGCATGAGTCTTTAGGTGAGTGTAAATAACTTTAGTTTTACTTTACACATATTCTTTTATCGTAACCATCATAATGCTTGAAGGATGAATAACACCCTAGAACTAATATCTTGAAACAATTCTCAGTGTTCAATTCGGGATCACCTAGATAAACCTACTGCTTCGCTTGCACTATGACAAGCAGTAGGAAAACTTGGATTCAACGATGCCTTAGGCTCTACACAATAAAGAGGTACATAGTGAGCACTTTATGCCAGGATCATGACCCATGACGTATCGCTTAGAATGAACCACGCAATATAAAAAGACATGGCGAGCACATTATGTGTAGTGAACCTACTTAGTGATGTATTGCTGTAGCATTGCATAGATGTTAGATTACTAAGACTAAGTCCCAAATAACATTTGTATGTTGTTATAATAAGAGAACAACACAAACACACACCAATACCACCAACTAAGTTTTTGGCACTGTTGCCAGGAAATTGAATTCTAGATATTAGAGTAGAGTCTTATTTTGATTTTGGGTAAAGCATTTGATCTCAGTGAATCACGAGATTAGCCAGAGTAATCTGAGATTGCTTGAACCAACCCCAAGATCAGTGTATCTTTCGACTGATGACCCAAGGAAATCTCAAAGATGCAGTTGGCCGCAAATGAAAATGAGAATCCCTAGGATTTCGTCAAATATAGTGTCTTTGCATCAAGCTAATGAAATTCATGCTTCACTTAGCTAAGCGATAAGGACCAAGAAAAGGTCATTTAAGCCTTGCAATAAATGATTAGGAGCAGAGTCTTATTGCATGAGCAATCACGATGCAGAGAGTCATAATGATATAAGAAGTTCATGAATGATGCAATCAGGAAAATTATGCGGAGTAGAAGCTATGATACCATAGTTCATCCTCACCAAAGAACCTGAATGCATGGATACATCTTTATTATAATTCTTCTAATTTATTTTTGAAATTGCATCCTTGCATTCACATACATATTTGCTTGCACTTTGATATTTTTGTAAGTATCCTTTTACATGTACGTCAGTTTTGTATATCCTTTTACATTAAAATCTTTCGAAAGTACGAATCATCTGGTCAAATCTCACAGTTCTTAAATTTTCAAGAAATAATAAATGCGTCATACCTCGAGTCACGAATTATCTATCAGGTTTTTCACACCACATTTAATTAGACATGACTGTTGACCTTTAGCTAACCAAAATTTTATCCGCGGATAAGAATGCCTATTTAAACTTGTCAAAAACTCTAAGTCTCAACGTTTAGTCAAACACAACATGTCACAAAATGAAAGGTTACCATCTCATTTGAAACACTACCTTCCTAAGATTTCTCCTTCTATTTCTTCAAGTTATTCCTTCTGTCTATCAACAAAAAACACTTCTCTTACAAAAACTAAGAGAGAGCATATAGGAATAAAAGGAAATGTATGGGAATAGGCAAAAAAAAGTGAAAAGATAGACATGAATAAAAGAAAAAGTAATAGGAAGAACATAAGAAGAAGAAAGAAGAGGCGAGACAGCCAGGCGAGGAAGGAGGATATTGAGCTTCCAATAGAGAGCACTTCCTTGCCTGCTGTTGTTTTTAAAGGTTTAGCAAAAAGAACCCATGAAAGAATATAGTTAAAGAAATTTGGATCCTTGAGAAAGAAGTGAAGAATAGAGTTGAAGACGAGGGTTGAGAAGGATGTTGCTGAAGAGTTTGAGAAAGAAAGCGGTAGAAACATTTTTTCGGAGGAGGAAGTGCCCACTCGCAAGAAGAAAAGAAGAAAAATACAATCAAAAGGATCTTGCAAGCACCAATAGGGTAAATTGAGAAAAGAAAAAGGAACCTAATCACCAACAATACGATACAACAAACACCCTGGAACAAGCAAAGATTATGAAGGGGTTCATTAGGAAATGTGATGAAAAAGAGACAAGAAGAGGAGAAAGCCTTAGAATCGAAGAGAGGACAACCCTTTAAGACTGAAGAATCCAATGACGTCTTGTCACAAACCCACCACCTTGATCTCTCCATAACCCTCTAAGGACAAATCACTCAAGCTTCTCACAACTTCAAATCGCCAACACTCCCTGCCAACAACTCTTACAAGCAAACCTTAGTCGCGCACTTTGGACCATAGGAAATCCCATGAAGCATTATGACTCGGTAGCAAAAGTGAGGATAACTATGTCAGAACTAATTCCATATAAAACTCCTTTGTTGTCGTATGCCCTAAAGGATTTGCTAAGTGTCATTAGTTGTTTAAGTCTGCCTTATGTAATTTTTATTTCTTTTTATTTATGTCCTTTACAATACATGTGACAACTTTTGATATAATTTTTGTGTGTTTTATCTTTCTTGTCTCAAGCTTGGCTCCCCGCCTTATAGTATTCTAATTTACCTTTGTGATTCAATAATACTTCAGTGAAATAAAGTTTTATTTTCTACTCAGACATTTAACTTGTTAAGGAACCTTACTTATAAAATATTTCTCCAGTTTATTAGGCGAGTAAGCTTTACTTCAAACCACTTTTGTAAAAAGTTTTCGAGACTAATCTTATCATTCACTTTCAGTAATGAGGACTTTGCTAGCCTCTAAAATTGGGGGTGCATGCGATCCACGTTAAACCTCTTGAAACCTTTTTGAAAACTTTTAAAGGCATGCAGAAATAAGGCGTTTCAACAAAAGTAGAAATAAGGTGTTTCAACAAAAGTCAAAACTAATACAAAAGTGAATTTTTTTTTAAAAATCTAGTAGTTGTTGATTCCATTAAAAATAACGACTCCTTTCTTGCCTTCTCTCGCAAATGTTTACAGAAATGATATTTTCAAGCTACGTTATGATTTCATGATTCAATGAAATGTTTCAAATTTTCAAAGAAATATTTCAGGTTTCAAATGCTTTTATCCATGCCCAAATATTGTTGGGATTTATGTCCTAAAACTCGTAGATTATAAATATAATCTATTGACTATTATTAATAAAGTATTATCATTATAGTTTCAATAAATGTTATTGATTATATTATTAGTTTTATCTTAATAACCTAAATCCAATAAACTAACATCCTACGCTGTCTTATGAGTCTTGAACAGTATCTAGAGACATAAATGTTCGATGTTTGAGATTATCATAAAGAGTCTATAGTGTAAGGATAAGGTTGGGTACCTTATCTTGGTAACACTATAGATACGACTCTCTTTGTATTTGATATAAACGAAATAATCCAACGCGTTCATGTAGGGTCTAAAGTGAGGGTATCCTATGCAATGAGTTTGCATAAGATCGAACTATAAAATAGTAACCACTGGATGTAACCCTATTAAGTAGTTGAGTTTCTATTTCATTAGGATAACCTAGGTAACTTAGTCTTAATCCAGAGTATATTATAAACTCTTGTACGTGTGGTATTATCCTTAGATTTTTACCTATGAAAGTGACCAGATTGTGATAACGCTAAAAAATGTCTGTTATTATAGTTCTTTTTATTAGAATAATGCAGTCAAAATGAATGCGTAACTTGTGTTGAAAACACGTAAGTATTTAGAAATATAACTGATACAAGCGTCATGCCTATTTTACGCGATTATCATATTTAAATACAGGATAAGTAGACAAGAAAGAAGCAAATCGCAAAGGATGCCTCATGCATAGGTCACGCGATGGGAACTCACCTGATGACTAGCAGTGGTCCTTTATGGAACGTGTTTGAGACGAAAGTAAAAACTAACTCCCGGGCATTTTTTTTACTTCTATTGGCCAAAAACTTTAATAGCACTCAAAATGAGACCACCCAGTAGGATTTTGGCCTATTCAGGCACTGTTCCCATTCAAGCATTCTCTTCTAGGTTAAGGCAATGGTTTTATATAGGCAACATTTAGGAGGAAAAATTCTATTCTTTTGAACTTGTCAGTGTCATCCACCGAAAAGTGTATGTTGCATGTCACATTATCTCCAACTACCACTTTTTGTCTTCTTGTGATCCTTCTTCGCGTGATAATGTTGTTCCTCGCCTGGAGACGTTAATCGCTAGATGAGTTCTCTATCACGTAGTCCTTGCATGAGATGTTTCCTGCAGTTCACTAGTTTCTTTCTTTGTTTGATATTCTGCATTTAGACATTAAGATCACGTAAAACACGCATAATACTTATGTAAAGTATACTTCAAATACTTATGCGTTTGCAACACAAGTTACACGTTCTGGTCATCTTCTTATGCATTTTGACCTCATTATTCTAATAAGGGATCTGTAATAATGAATATTTATACATGTTATCAGTTGCGCAAGCAGAACCCATTTGGCAAGTACAATTTTTGGGTAAGAAGCCATGTCATCACGCGAGGAAGATTCACTAGAAGACAAGAAGGGTATTTGGAGATGATATGACGTATCACATGCTACTTTTGGTGTGGTAGAATTAGAGGAATAAAAGTTTCTCGCCCAACAGTTGTCTACATAAAGCCTTCTCCTTCATCATGAAACACACGTCTGTATGGGCAAAAGGCCTGAATGGGCTAGTTAGAGGGTTCAAGCAAGAGAAGAGTTCATCCCCCATTTCCCCCTAACTCGTAGAATTTTCAATTCTTCTTTCTCTCCATTTTTGCACTTCATTTTAATATATATTATTCCTATTGTACAATGGTTGAAGGTCTATATTCTTTATGTATATATTACATGTTTTCACCTTCTAAATCTACCATTTCTTGACCTCTCACTTGTCAATGTGTCTTTAGTAGTTATATTTGTGAAAGGTTCTTGATAAGAAGTATAGCTTATAAGTCTTATGCATTAGTTGAGCTATATTCATCATTAGGTAAGTGTCAATCGCCAACTAGCTGAGAGGACAAATAGCAAAGATAAGGCTAATGCGTGCAAGAAGGAGATTGACAACAAACTCTACTTTAGCAAGATAACTTTCAACATTTATATCCCGAAAGGTGACCAAGTGTGGACTTTAGGCATCAAGAGGTGTTGTCCTTCAATGAGAAGTTCTATAAGTTTTATGAGTGAATTCTCCTAGATATATCTCGTCTAATCAAGCATAGTCATTTGCATCTTAAAAGATGAGCAAGTGCAGCATCTAAACACTTCGAGAGAAGGTCGCCTTAATCATGGACTTATTATGCAGTTATATCATATACAGACTCTCACATTACTTAATTACCTAATAATGCGTAGACCTTCCTTCAGCTTTTTCTCATATACAAGTTAGTTCATTCAATCTTCCAGCGTGCTACATATTATTCTCTGTGAATGAGTCTCTAGGTGTAAGCAAGCAGTTTTAATTCTCTTTGTATTCTTTCATCCTAATTGTCATAACGTTTAAATGATAAGTGGACTCTAGAACTAATGTTCGAAAACAACTACCTATATTCAATCTTGAATCACCCAAGTAAACCTATTGTTTTGCTTGCACTTGGACGAGCAGTAGGAAAATTTGTACTCAATGAGGACTTATGTATCACGCAATGAAGAGGTACATAGTGAGCATCTCACATGCTGTGATCATGATCCATGACTCATCGCCTAGAATTAAAGCACACAATACAGAAAGTTATGGTAAGTGCATTACGCGCATTGACCTGACTTAGTGATGCATTAATTGCAGTTACACTATACACATGCAAATCTATTAACTCCAAACCGATAATCAACTTTTTGGGGTTGTTGCCAAAGAATTGAATTATGGATGTTAGAGTATTTGGTGAATCACGTGATTAGCTAAAAATCACACGAAGAGGTTCAATATACCAAACTAATCTTTGATTACTCGAACCAATCGCAAGATCAATGTATTTTACTGATGATGACCTAAAGAAACCTTAATAAATGTGATTGGTCACAAATGAAAATGAGAATATCTATGAAATCATAAATAGAAGTTTCCTCACACGGAGCTAACGAAAAGCACATTTCAGTTAGCTACGCAATACAAACCGAGAAAGATCATTAGAACATTGCGATGAATGATTGAGAGCAAAGACTTATTGCAGTAAACAATCAGGACGTCGGAAGTCATGATGCAAATGATCTATGAAGTTCAGGAATGATATGGTTAGGAAAGTTATTCGGAGAAAGAGGGATGAGACCATAATTCTTCCTCATCAAGGAACATGAATTCATAGATGCATCTGTAACGTATAACTTTTTCAATTTCTTTTAGAGTTGCATCCTTATATTTGTGGTGCCATGGTTCCTATATCGCATTAATGTGTTAGACTCTTACATTAATACATAATTTCATATGCATGACTCTACTTAAGACCTTTCCTAAGAACGTATACTCTAATACCACTTGTCGCGCCTCACCCTAAAGTCTAAAGAAGGATTCATTCAAACAAACTTTAAAAATCAATTTTACAAAGAATAACTACTCACAATCATATAGCTTCTGAGTCTAGTTTTCAACTTAAGTTCTCCTTCGCACTTACTTGCAGCCCTTGCTGGATTTCGATTGATTTTAGATCTCTAAAGTCTTTAGAATTCTTCATATTTTATCTAATGGAGGCTTAAGGTAAGAATAACCTTTAAAATATAATGGCTGAAATTTCCTCTATTTATAGCTTTTTTTGGTGGAGGCTTCCCATGCTAGATAACTATTATAGGCAATGAAAAGAGATCCAATACCAAAATGTCATGTGTTCTACCATATCCTTATCTTGGATTCGAATTGGGCAGGAAGGTCAAATCGTTCGCTAACTTTCTTACATGGGCAATGATGTCATTGCTTTCTAGTGAATAAACTCTCATTGCAATGAGGGTTCTTTACATGGTCTCTTTACGCATAGTCCTTATCGTGTAGGCCATCTTCTTTGCTTGTAGTCTTATCGCATAAGGTGATTCGTGATTTAGATTTCACACATCTCATACCAGATCACACAGCAAGTATGAAGCATCCTATTCAAGATCACACAACATGAATATGACATTCTATTCCAGATCACAAAACAAGAATTAAGTATTTTATCCCATATTACTTAACAAGGATAAGGCATCGTATCATAGAGGGTACAAAAGTCAACTTACTTCAACCACATAGTGTTAAATCTCAACATTTTAATCATAAAGCAACACAACATTCAAAGACTTAATTATCACAACATTTCTTCTACTCGAAGTCATTCATGAAGTACTTTCTTTTCATCGGCAAAACCACTTACATTGGTGAAAGTATGTTGAAAACCATGTGGTTAATAGATTCGAAAGAAGATAGTAAAGTATTAAATAAGATTTTAAAAACTCTTTTCTTTATTTGGAAACTTTTAGTAAGAGAACCACTCACTCTTACGGTCAACCAGTTTCCTAGTTTAGCTTTCCAGGCTAAAGTCTCCTTGCTCATTTTGAACTCTTGATCAAAATGAGCCCGTTCCTCATCTCGAATCCTTGTAACCTTTCAGTTCTCTCTCTCTTAGCAAAACCAGGTTAAAAGTAATCTCAAATTACCCGAACTCTCTATTTATAGGCCTTTCTGTTGAATTTTTCCATACCGAAAGGATTTCTCTAACCATCGGCAAAAAAATGGCTCAGTTATCTTAAAACGCCACGTGCTTCTGCCAACTCTTATCTTGGACTCAAATTGAGCGGTCGGGTTTCCATCAATCGCCGACCTACTGATATATGCATCACATGGTCTTTAGATGAAGTAGGTTAACTCGTCTGTTTGATCATCATGCACCCTCTCCATGTAAGGATCCTTATCGCGTATCGTAAACTTGCATTTTCCTAACAGGAGTCTCTTCCGGCATTATTCTTATCGCAAGGCCTTCATCGCATTGGTTGTATGCGTTCAGGGCCTTACATTGTTGGATTTTTATTTTATTCACTATTTCTCCTATAATTCGTAGTCCAACTCTAAATTGCAATTTTTGTTGAGGCACAAGTTTAATTTTGCCTTAATTTATCTCTAGTTAATTTACTCAAATATGGTTGTAATGTTGTATGAAAAAAAAAAAGAACCTTAGAATTTGTAGGTTCCATGATTTGGGGGAAGAACACAATGTTTTATAATGTAATTTGAATTAAAGGTGCGTATCTATTTGTTTTCAATTAAATTTTACCTTTTGTTTGTTGCTTTTAGTATGTGAAAAATGATTCCACACTAGTTCTTCTTTTTATATCAACAAGGTTGAAGTTTAATGATCGTGTGTTGTTTATTTTTAAGTTGGCTTTTAGGACAATAAAAGTTTCATTCACGAAACAATTTTTGGGATTTGTTTCACCACAACCATGCTCTTACTTAGTATCACTTTGGGACCCTAATAACTTTCCACTTTTCCATTTTTCTCTGTCGTTGTTTATATTTCATGTCCTATATTACCCATAGCTTTAGCCTTAATTTTCATGTATACTCAAGATATTATCTAGATATACTTAATTAGTAAATATTTTCCTTCGAATTTTGATACTTCTCTTGAAGCTATTCCTAACACACTTCTATCGACTTCAATTAAGTAGGCTTAAGCTTATTATAACACTAGCCAACAAGGCGTTAGAATTGTTTGGGGATATTCAGTAGGTAAAATTCTACTATGAAGTCTTTTTAACTTTAAAAATATTGGGAACTTTCTATTATTTATAGTTGTAGATTGATTCCAACTGTTTGAATTGAGATTTAAGTTTGTTTTGTGACCATATCTTTTGGATACCATATTTTTTAGATACGAATCTACTAAATTTGAATTTACATTAATGACTTTGAACTCAATTCTGAGCTTCAAATTAAATGTTCTCTTTCTTATTTTGTAACCACTTAGGATTGTTCCATTAGAAGTGCAATATTTAAGTAATATCTTGTCACAATTTTGTTAATAATAATAGCAATTGATCAATCCATTCCACTCTTTATAGTTATGTTTTCTTTCTTCTTTTTTCTAGTTGAAATCACCTTGGGTGTTTAGGGAAAAGTTAGAAGTTTATTTTTTTATCTTAATATATTTATGTATTTTTATGGATATAGGAAAGGGTAGTCTTTCTTGAAGAAAAAAAAAAAGTGATATATTAGCAGTATCAAGGTTGTATATTTGGCATTTTGATTTTTTATTGTCAAGATGATATTTATGCACTTTTTAGATTGTTTCCAGAGTTAAATAGAAATTGGAGACTTTTAAGAACTTTATATGTATGTTTTATTATGAAACGGACACTTGAACACTTTGTTATTAATGTGGGAGGTTTGGAGAGTTGAAGCAACACACGGGATTTATTTTTATTTTTTTTTTAAAAAAAAGTTTTATATGGTTTAAGGTCATAGCTATGATTTTAGGTGGTTTTGAGAATTTAAATATCTTGTAAACCTTTTGTAAGAAGGTATGTGCTTTTCATAATTAATGACAATTAACACTAGATTGTTTAGAAAGTTAAAGTATCACTTATGCTTTTGAGGAATTTTTATGTGTTCTTTTGTAATTAAAATGAAAATTGATGTAAAATCATCTCAAGAGTTAAAGTATGACTTAACACTTTGTGGGTAATTTATATAAATTTTTCATAGTCAAAGGACACTTAGCTACATTTTTTTACTTTTAAGATGGTTTTGAGGGTGGAAGTAACACTTATAAACCTTTTTATTTTTATTTATTTATTTATTTATTTTTTTTGATTTTGTGTTTTAATTAATTATATTATTTTATTCTGAAGTCTAATTGAAATTTCAATACAATTCGAGACTTTGATTTTCTTTCAACTTAGACACAATTATTTACAAGTTTTCATCAAAGATGCAGTGAATAGTATGTCTTGTTTCTGTTGATATTATCAATTACTTAGCCTATGGGTGCTTGACACATCTAGAGTTTTGCACTTTTTTCTTTTTTTTTGTTTATTTGTTCACTCAACCATGATCTTTATCTTCCCTTGTGCTATTGTTGGCTATTGTGACCGGGTGGTATCGACCAATTAGTTATCTTGGATGAAGTTATTACTAAAAATATCATGTGTATTAGATTCTACAAAGTAATAGAGAAGTCGAAAAGGTTGAAATGTGCATGTTGCTTGGATGTTTTTAGGTGTATGGTTAAGCTGGATCCTAACACTATTTTACTTTGACAATTTTTCAAAAGTTCGTTTGTGTGCTTATCAAAAAGTTGAAATGTGTAAACATGAATTAAATTTATGTTTTTTTATCTTTATTTTATAGGGTTTGATACCATATTAAATAAAGATATAATAATGAATTAGGAAATGAAACAAAAGAGAATAGGTTATAGGTGGGTGTCTTTTTTGTTTGGATGTGGGACGACTGTGAAACACATATTCTCTCTCTTCCCAGCCCCATTGTTACAAACACTAAACTCTTTCTCTCTCTTTCTTAAGATGATAACACAATGATGTTGTTTTGTGGTGTGTATTCTGTCGTACATTCGATTCGGCCGGTGCAACTTTTAGCAGTAGATACTTTAATTTTTAGTGATCCTTGAAAACCCGAACAAGTAATCTGGCCCCTTCACCCCCTCTACTAGAAAAACATATCAAACTCTTCGTGAAAGAGATCGATAAATGTAAAAGAAAAAAATACAATACAATAAAATAAAAAGTAAATGGAAGGCGAGGAAGGAGGAGGTAAGGAAATATTGATGAAGATTGATGAGATATGTGAAGAAGAGGAAGATATAATTGATTGGTTCGAGCAAGTTTCTTCAGAAGCAGCCGTGGCTCAATCCCGCACT
>JBBPDI010000004.1:12945553-12974161 GCA_037974545.1 Cucumis variabilis
TTATTACAATAATAACACTTTATTAATAATGGTCAATGGATTATATTTACAATCTATGAGTTTTAGGACATAAATTCTAACAAATCTACGTTATGTAAAGTCCACCTAGTACAACCAACATTTACTAGCTCTAAGATGTAGTGGGACCCACTCAGCACTTCTATTGTCTTTATCGTAGCGGGGCCCACTTAGCACTCACGATAACATCGTTGTTACGAAGTACACTCGGTGTCAACAATGGAACCTAACCTTGGTGCACACGGTACCATATAGCATCAGGCTCAACATCTCAATTATGTAGTTAACAGAAATCTCTGAAAATCATATAGAAACATTAAAACATGTCTGTTAGGATCCTATGCACAGCCCAAAGCCATGCATGAACTTCACGGTCTGAACTCTTAAGGACGCTATAGTTAAAAGTACACTACTTCTCTTTAGTCGAAGTGTTCTGTAATAGTATTGAGGGTATATTTCTACTTTAGGATTATATTTAGGCTAACTTAAAGAAATCCTAAGTCTGTGAAACATCCAAGCATAACCATTATACTGGATTTTAATCTACAATATCTAAATCATAAATCAATTTTATTACCTCACACGCTCACACATGCTCATAAAACTAGATTAACTAGACTCAAGAACTGATTACGATCTCAAGGTAAAAGATGTTCTGTAAACCGTCAACTTAAGAACCTCCAACCTTAGTCGTCTTATCTGACTTGTCGACAAAATCTTATCAAATGAGTTTTAATAAGTTTTACGAGGATATCAACTTAATTCTACAAAAGAGGTAGATATGTTTAACCTAGGTGAGCATGCAAGTTATCTTTGTTATAGATTTTAAAAGTCTAATGTATTTTATCACACTTATAAAAGAACCAGGTGTACTATAACATTCATTCATTATATAAAGATATTAATTAATATGAATTTTAATTTATTTAACTTTTAATTAAATCATATTAAATTAAATTAAATCACATCAAATTAAATTAAATTAATCAATAATTAATTAATTAATTTCAATAAAACATATATAATCATTAATTTAATTAATTAAACAATTAATTAATCATATTAATTAATTAACATGCATACTATACATTATAACCATTATAAAATACTTTCAATGAATGGACATATCAACCTATGGTGGGATTTTAAATCTATATATATGCATACTTTATGCATATACAATCTTAATTAAAACATATATTACATGCATAATTAATTAAACACCCTAAAATGGATTGGTTTTGGTCCCTAAATTAAGCTAGGCTCTAAATTATTACAATAATAATTTGGTATAGTACATTAGACTCTCGAACCACTCAAATTGGCTGAAAAACCACTAAAAACAAATTGAATGAGCCCATAAATCCCTTTAATCGGCCCAAAACCCAACAATTGGGCTTGAACCGACCAGTCCAACAGATTCAACATCATGCGCACACAAGTCGACACTCAAGTCGGGGCGGAGTGCACGGGCAAAGGCAAATGTCTAGGTCAGGGGCATGTCTTCCTCGCCAAAGAACCTGAATAGAAGGATGCTCTTATAACGTATAAACTCTCCTTATCTGTTTTACAACTTGCATCCACAATTTTGTGTACATAGATTTGTGTATAGCATTCTCATACTTGTAACTACTTTTTACCTATAATTATTATGTAGTTTTAGTTTGTACTTTTAGATCAGTATTTTTGACAAGTTAGAGAGCATGAGTCATATTGCGTAAACATTAGGCTGGTTAAATAGGGTTTTTCATAATGAAATCATATTGTGAGAAGAGTTAGGTAAAGGCACTAGGCGTTTTGGTCTTCCCGCAAGTTGTGATTGAGCTGAAGGTTTTCGTTCAAAATAATTAGGGTTTTGGAAATTCCAAACAATTCATTTCTTTTAAAAATTCAATTTTTATATGTATTGATTATGCCACCATTAAAAACCCAATCGTTTGTGTCAGGCCATCATGTCACATTTATAACACATGGTATAACAACGAGTATAACCAAACCCTACAGTTAAATGCATCTATTTAAACCCTCATTAAACCCTGATTTCAAACTTTTAGCCACACAAATTCTCTGAAGTTTCTCAAAGTTCTTTAAGCTTTTTAATCATCCTTTTAGACAACAAGGTAAAATTTCTTTTCTTTAGCCTTTGTTTCCCATTTAATTCCCTTTTATCCTTTATCAACAATGTCTGGAAAGAAAGAATTAACAAAAGCACTCAAAAAGTACCAAGCAACCATTTCTAAGTCAGGCAAGTCTGGTGAAGGGACTAAGAAAACTCAATATGGCGTATCTGTGTTAGAGAAAAGAAGGAAGAAAGACCATTGAAGACAATAGTCATCGATGGAGTAAAGATTCAGTTACCAGAGTTGTTTGGATTTAGAGGGCAAGATGGTTTGGGTGTTTGAAGGGAGAGTGGTGGATGTAAGAGGCAATGGATCCTCAGAGTCTCTGGCCTTAGAGGTCTTCTTTCTCTTCAGACCTGACGCCTCCTCCTCACGATGTCTCTTACTTTTCAGAGGAGTTTTTATTTCTTCAACCTCCTCTACTTCTTCTTCTTGTTCTTTTTCTTCTGCCTTCACCTTGCGAGCAACCTTTATTTTTCCTTCTTCCCTTGTTTTTCAATTTCTTGGTTATCATCTTATTCTTATGGATGGCTATTATGCAACTTAAAGATAGAGCGTTGCACATGTCGTCTCATACGTTTGTAATTTGAGGAGACTTCTCTAACTCCGAGCATGCTTTTAAGCAAAGCCTTTCAATCAGATGCAGAAAGGGTTAAGTTTCTCGCAGATGCTGAACCTAAGCTTCAATATGCTCGCAAACTATTTCCTCCACATCTACAGATATCTCCTCCATAATCTAGTAGATGAGCATTAATCTTTCAAGTGATATTGTATTGTCGTGGCGCATTGGCATGAGCTTCTTCTTCATGAACACCAACAAAATGCTTGTCACGTGTTCAAGTTGCACGGAAAGTGAAGAAATAAAAGCCCTAGGCAGCGGAAGATTTTACAGAACTATTTCTCAAATTAATTTCAGAATCCCAAAATACCAATACATTGGCAATATTTAGAAACATAATTCTAATAGGCTAAGCATGATTTTAAATTAAAAGATACAAAGAATGAAAATCTTACTTAGTTTGACGCTCTAAATCTACCAAAACTTCAAATTGGGACACCACCCATTGGAGATCTTTCTATCCTCCTAAATAAGATTGGTTTGTGGGCACAAATTAAGATGAGAAAAAATTTAGAAAGAAACTGTTTTGCGGAGAGCAAAAGCATAGGTTCAATTAAGAAAAATGATTTTTCTTTTGCATATTTATGACTCCCTTTTCTTGAGCAAGTATGAGAGAATCATGAGATTCTATTAATTTAAAAAATATTAAATTAATAGAAATTTCAAATCAACTAATTGATTAATCAATTAATAATTAATTAAATCATATTTAATTAAAAAATATTTCATTTAAATCATATTTAATGAATATCTCTCCAATATCTTATAGTTTTTAAATTAATTTAACTAAATCAAATTAAATTAAATTAAACTAAACTATTAACTAATTCTCCAATTAATTAATAGCTAAATTAAATATCTTATCTTTAAGGGACATTTTTAAAAATAGCAAAATAAATTAAAACCTATTGTCGTTTGACGTAGTATCAGGAATACCTATTGCCAACGTGTGGACTGGATGTCAGAAGTACTCTTTGTCGACGTTTTATGTAAACCACAAACCTTGGAAGAAAACTTAAACTGTTTAAAGTGATGGAAGTTTAAGTGTTGAAGGGAGTTAAGGATTATAAAAGTGTTATAGAAAGTGTGTCATGGTTAGTGAAAAAAAAGGAAAATTTGGCTAAGTGTTGAGACTTAAGTGCAGAGAGTTTCAAGGTTATGTTGGAGTTGTGTAGTTGGCAAAAGGAAGAGAAATAATCTCCAAACAAGAATCGTTAGGCGTTTAGGACATATCAAGGAGTTTAAAGGTTATCTTGATGGTGCATTGGGTGGCCAAGGAAAAAGAATAACCTCTAAAAGCGTTTAAGGTTGGGCAGCCAAGACTTGTGTAGTAGGTATTTTAGAGGTTATTTGGCTTGTTGGTTGTGCACTAGACAAGAAAGCAACCTCTAAAGGGTGTCAATGGGTGAGAAAGGCTATCACTTGGAGGTTTTATGGGTGTTTAGAGGTTATGCAAGAAGGCTGGTGGGCAAGAAGCTTAGCATGCGAGAAGGGTATGGATTTAATGTAAGAAAATAAGAAAAAATAAATAAAATTAAACTTAGTGATCAAATTGAACTACAAATTAAAAACAAATAAAATAAATAAATAATAGAATATACAAATTTTAAAAACACATTTTACACAAAGTAAAAAAAAATTAATACAATTTGTTTTGTGTATTGGATTTAATGTAAGAAAATAAGAAAAAAAAACTACTATACAATGAAAAAAAAAACTTCACTTATGAAACTGTAGTAGGTGTACGTTACAAGTAAAAAAAATATTTATACAAAATCAACAAAAAAAAATTAATACAATTTTTTTTTGTATTTGGATTACCGTACAACTTAATTAAAAAATGAATTTGAATACAATATTTGGTTCTAAAAACTTTATAGTACAAACAACAGACAAAAGTTTACACAAATGCAAAAAATATTAGCACATTTTTCATTTTGTATTGGGTTCACGAAAAAAAAACAAGAATTTCATACCCATGAAAGAAAATAATTTAGGTTTTTTTGTACAATTTTTCTTTTACACAAATGAAAAAAAAATATAATTTTTTTATCGTAATCCTTCCCCAAAGTATTATAAATAATCATTTCCTTTTCATAATCCCTCTTTTTCTTATTTTCCTTTCCCCAAACACTCCTATATATATATATATATATATATATTAACCACATATAATTATCAAATCTGATCTAACAAAAATTTTCACACTTCAATTTAATTAAATAAACACCAAAATTATTTAATTAAATTCAATCTCAACAACACCAAAAAATCAATTCTACTAATTAATTAAATATTCAACTAACGAATACTTAATTAATTCTAATTCCATAAAACCATCAATTCTAAATTAAATATTTCAAATTAACGTCGAATAGTTCCAATATTACCTTAATTTTTGGGACGTTACAAGTTGAGCGACAGAAATCTTTGTGCAATAAAAGGTAATTTTGAGTCGCAATTGCGTTTGACCTATTTGCTTTTTTTCTATTTCTAAGAAAAAAAAAATCTGAATGGAGAATGCCCATCAAGACATCATTTTTCTTGATAGGCCTTATCCATGATTTTTTTGGGCCTTGTCCATCAAAAAAATTGTAACCCCATCAAGATATCCAAAACTAAATATATTAATTTTTCTTTCGATGATGACCATTGCAAATCAAGAAAAATAACCCTAGGTTGGGTTTCGACCATTAAGAAAACCTAGCTAACTTGATGGGCATTGTCCATGATCAACTTATCAATTATCCCTAATGTTTATTACCCATCAAGAAATAGTTTTCTTGACGTTTGTGGACCATCAACGAAACTAATGAAATTTTGCCCATCAAGAAATCAAGAATCTACATTTTTTACTTTTCTTTTCATATTTCTTCGTAAAAAAAAAGAGGATTTTTCTTGACATACATGAACGTCAAGATAAATATTGTATCAAAAAAAAATATTTTTCTTGATAATCTTTGGTTATTGGCCATCAAGAAATTAAAATTTGTGTGCGTCTTTAGAGACCAAATTTGTAGCAGTGATTTGAACTTTAAAAGTTGCGAGATACTTGAAAGATAAAAAAAACATGTTAAAAATATGTCAAACAACCCTAAATCACTAAGAACAATTGTAAATTAAAATTGATTTAGGTTTAAACGTTGAAAAGAGAGGATGATAAAAAAAAATAAAAATAAAAAAGAGGCCTGAGAGCATGTATATAAGAGTATAAAAAAACATAAACACTTACCAAATAGCAACAAAGCTCTTCACTAAAAATTCTATGAGATCTAGAGAAGCTTGATCAAGAGGGGCTAAAAACTCTATGAAATGATCACGAGACACTTAGGAAAAAGGTTTTTCGAAAGAAGTTAGAGGAAAGTTAAAGAAAGAAGAATAAACCTGAACTAAAAAAATTAAGATAAAGTCAGCTCAACTGTTCGTTGTATATACTCGAAAACAAGAATCTCAAATTTAAATTTGTAGATTTAAAAAAAAAAAAAATGAAGCATGGTTTAAAAGAAAAAGAGATAAAATTTCAATTGTAAGGGCAAGTTAGACTATTCACTCCCAATTTGTCCTGTCATAACCTATGCCAAAGACAATAATTTCACGAATTGATGGGCAAACAATAGTACATTTGAAAAGAAAAATGTATTAAATGAACCAAACTCAAATTCCATTCTTTATAAAATAAAATTGAAAAGAATTTCCATTCCATATTTATTCAAGCGGTGGTGTGTGCCACAATCACACAATCAGCACCTGAAGCCCTCCAAGGCTGAATCAGTGTACTTATTAAAGAAACAAACTACAAGTTTAGGATTTAGCTTTAGCCGCCTTAATTGTGTTTTCAAGGGAAATTGGAGACGATGGAACCCAAAAAAGTTGGCATAATCGGAGCCGGAATAAGCGGTCTAGCGGCCTGCAAATTTGTTCTATCCAAAGGATTGGTTCCGATTGTGTTGGAGGCCAGAGGTGACATTGGCGGCGTGTGGACGGAGACGCTGCAGACGACGGCGCTGCAAACCCCAAAAGAGATGTTCCAATTCTCCGATTTCCCTTGGCCGAAATCGGTGACTGAAGAATTGCCGAGGTATGATCAAGTTCTGGATTACCTTAGTTCTTACGCCCAACATTTCGGATTGTTGAAGCACATCAGATTCAACACTAGAGTTGTTAGTATCCAATACGAAGGTTGCTCTGATGAGGAGATTGGAGGTTGGAATCTTTGGGGTGGCTCCGGAGACGCCTTCGGTGAAGGGCGGAAATGGAGGCTCAACTGCGTTGATGCTCGGACTGATGTTCCGGTCGAGGTGAGTTTATCATTGGCTTATTCACTGCCTCCACATATAATTAACATCATATCCCTCTCCTTTTGCTTCGCTTCAATCACCCATGCAAAAAAATTTAAATTTCAGAAAGAAGAAGATAGAAAAAGGAATGCAAATTAATTAGAAAACGGGTTTTTTTAAGAATAAAGAAAAAAAAAACAAAGAAACAAGTTGAGCTTGGTGATGAAAAGAAGTCATGAAAACCCACCGCACCTCCCTTTTCTACTCTCTCATTTTTAACAGTTCCTCTTAAGTTTCCCTTAGAAATTCATCGATGAAGGAACAAAACTAGTTATGAGTGAGAGCTCATATGTTTAATTATTAAATAAATTTATATTTTGGTATACTAATTTAATTAATAGTTTAAAGGAATAGTTTTTTACCTCATGATTTAGTGGTTACAAGAGCCCGTTGCTTTTTTAATCATAATCATCTGATGAAACTGATCTTATCCAACTTTGTCTTTATCATTGCATTTTTCATCTCTCTCTCTCTTTCTTTCTTTCTTTTTTTTTTTTTATGATCTAGAATATACTTTAACTATTATTTTAAATTAAAAAATAGGAATAGTAATAATAACTTGCCGCGTAAAATGTGTGGTGGTAGTTGTAAGTTGATCCATTGTGCTAATGTTGTTTGCACGTCTCTTTTGTTTCTTTTCTATTAATTATTGTCTTTTTCTTGGAAAGAAGTTCAAATATTAATAAAATATGTAAAGATAAGTTCAGTTGATTTTGGAAGAAATAATTTTACCAGAAATTCTAATGTGAACTTGTGGTCCACGGTTTAAGAGGGTGAGTTTCACAATCTAACAAGTTGATATATTTTTAAATAATAATTCATTTTTTAACGCCAGATTTTTCAAAATTTTATTATTATTATTATTTTTTAATTTATGAACTTACATTTTGATTAAAAAAATAGAAAAATTTAATCAATTATTTATATTTCACCCAACAAAATCACTAAAATACAAAATTTATTATACGTTTTTTTTATTTCATAAAATATAAATAGGTTGTCAAATGTTCTATTTTTTAGTAATTTTTCTAAAATAAATCTTACTGCTAAATCTCTAATTAAAGTTTATAAATTTTACGGAAAAAAAGGTAAATTTTTATAAATATAACAAAACTCTAAAATATTTATAACTAATGTAACAAAATAAAAAAGTTCATGAAATCGATTATTTTTTTTAAAAAATATTTTTGGTTTTTTCTTTCTTTCTATTTTTTTTCTTCTGCAATTTTCTTTTCCATTCAATCGTTTTTTCTTTTCTTTTTGTCAATTTTTTTTAAATTGTTATTTGGTTCAAGATCGCATACTAAATATAAAATCCATTTTTAATTTGTTTTCAAACTGCTATTTGCTTGTTCAACATCATGTCAAAATATAAAGGATCATGAAAAAAATCGATAGATATTGGGTAACCAAATCTAAACGTACAAAAAATAGTCAAATCTAAACGGTTGTGTACAAACAATCTTTAAAAAAAATTGAATCGTATATAAAAAATCTTGAACTAAAATTGTTTAATTTAACTATCAAATTTAAACGATCGTGATCAAAATTGTTTTTAAAAACTTGTTTAGATTTGACTTTCAAGATTAAACAATCAAAAATATAAATTGTCATGTACCAAGCAAAATTTAAAGGATAATGTAAAATTTGAAAACGAAAAAACCCAGAGTGCGACCAAATCTACATATTATTTTGTTATATTTTTTTTAAATTTCAACAAAAAAAAAATTAAGATCTAAGTTTATGATAAATTTGATTTTTTAAAACAATATTCCTTTTTTTTTTTTGTTATTTTTTCAAGGAATTCCATGTGGGTTGAAAATCAAGATATTAATAATAAAACTTTGTACATAAAATTATCGGTGGTGGGACCCTTTCTTTCTTTATGGTAAATGGTCTTTATGATATTGTTTGGAAAGAGGATTTAAAACAGAGTTTTTTTTTGTTTTTTTAATACATACAGACAGTTAATTTGAGCTGAGCTTATATTAGATTATCATAAGCTTATATTAGATTTTGTTTATTTAGTATTATCAAGAGCTGAGCTCGCTTTTATTTATTTATTATTATCAAGTTTATTGATGATTAAAAAAAACCACCCAGTTTTAATGTATGAGAACATAAAAATAATCTAAAGAGAGAAGAAAAACCACATACCATAAAAATATAAAATACTATTATAAGAAAATTTATTACCATCACATAAAATATTTTTCAATCTCAGTCTTCAATTACAAAATTATTTTCTTTAGGAGCTTTTGACTACTCTATCTCTTTTACCACTTTCAAATTGGATTAAAGAATACAAAAAAGAATTGAATTGGAGTCGATACACATACACAAGTATTTGATTTTGGGATATCTCAAAATAAAGGAGATGGACTCCATTTATAGGCTTGAGCCCATTCCATTCCATCAAAATTATAATCAAACGTAACCCACACATCTGAGCAAACCCAATGGTTCATAGCATTACTGAAATGATTAACTTCATTGCACAAAAAACCCATTAGTTTTCGGAGTTTTTAAAAAATAAGAAGAAAAAAAAACTATTTATACTATGTAGAAAAAAAAATTAGTAAAAGATAAAATTTGTTATACTTGATTCAAATGCGTTGTAAATAACTCAGTTAATTTCGTGTTCAACAAAATATTGAACAATAAAAATTTTATTTTGAAAAGTACAAAATTATCTTTTCAAATTCGAAATTGGTTGAAAATCAATTTTAACGTGTGGTATTACGCTTTTAAATGTAACTTTTCACTTTCCATTTTTCCACAAAAGATCCAAAAAGCATGTTCTGGAGTTGTTAAATATGACCAACTTTATTTTAACAATTTTCTAGTCTCAAATAGAACAATAATTTATAATTTTAAATGAAAAAGAATAACAATTGCTTCTTTATATAGCTCTACAACAATAACTTAAACAATTAACTAATTAATCTAAAATTATTTTTACTATGCTAGCTTTTTCTAAAAGAAAAAAGACTACGTTAGTTTTCTAAAATTTCTAAAAGTCTCATTTCTTTCTAATATTTTTCAAAGATAGGGTTATTTTTAAAATTTGGAGACCAAATGGATTCTATTTAAGATATATTGTTATAATATTCAAATTTTAATTTCTAAAGATTATGAACATTAATCATTTTAATCATATATTTGTCACAAATAAGTGATATGTAAAAGAAATTTGATATAGTGATATATTAATTTTTGGAGTATTTTTTAAAATAGCAAAATAAATTAAAATATTTACAAACTATAACAAAATTTTGGATTTTATCACTAATAGTATTCTATCACAATGACAATCAGTGATAGAATTGGCTATAGGTTAGTAAATATTTTGAAAAATCTACGATTTTTACAAATTTTTCTTAATTTTTTAGGTTTTTTTAAAAATAGAAAATTTTGACAAACTATTTACGTGAAAAAAATACCAATAAAAGAAAAAATTTATTACTCTTGATTTTGTTTATAAAGTGTAAATTCTTTTGTCAAAAGTTTTATTTTTATCATTTTTTTTAATTTGTTAATGTTTTTGTTTTTAAATATTTTTTAAAAATTCAAATGGAGAAAAATGTTGGAGGCTATCCTTAGTCAAATCACGAAAAAAAAGTCGCTTGGTCACGGACTTCAAAAATATTTTACTTTTTGAAATTCAATTCTTTTTTGTGAAACATGATTGATTCACTAGAAAAAGATTTTAGTTTCATAAAAATCACTTTCAATCTCATTCTCGGAGTGATTTTGAGATTTTGAGATATTAAAATTATCTTTTTAAAAATTATAAAATCATTTAAAATTGATTTGGGATGAATTAGGTAATAGATTTTTCATTTTTTTAGAATATTGTTAGTTAGCTATTTGTGAAATCATTTTGTTTAATTTTAAATATTATTCAAAAAAGATTAAATTGTCCAAACAACAAATAGTTATATATACTTTTTTAAATTTTATTCAATATATATGGTAAACATTCATTTTAAAAAGGGTCTTTTAAAAAATATAATAAAGTGGCAAAATATTTATATCATATAGAATAATATTGAAAACGGAAAAATCCCACAGACACACAATAGAAAATTTCAAAAATACCTTGATTAATTGGCATCTAGAGTGTGTAATATATTTGAGAAACGATCGTTTTGTCTTTAGAAACGATTGTTATTCTTTTTTACACGATCATTTAAATTTGATTGTTTAGATTTGTGACAATAAAATATAAATCTAAACGATCTTTTCACAATTTCTTGGTGCATGATTGTTTAAATTTGGATTGTCAAATCTCAATGATTTTTATTAAGATTGGTTGGTACTCATTTATATTTGAAAAACGATTGTTTAGACTGGGTACACAATCGTTTATATTTGGAACATGATCTGTAAGACTTGTACCTAAAATGTAGAAAGAAGTAAAATTTGCTCAAGTGTTCAATTTTGGTGATTTAGACAAAGGCGTTTTGGTTAGTCTACGCGATTAAGAGGATAGTTCGCGAGGAAGCTTTGAGAAAAAAAAAAGATTTGCGATAAGACCTGCGAAGTGTAGGTGTTTACATGAGAAAGAGTCTTCGCAATAAACTTGGGTGGTTCGAGAAAAGAGTTATGCATTAAGATCTTCAAAAGTTATGTTAAGCAGTTAAAGCTATCCGAGGAATGGAATTAGGCAAGAAGAAAGGTTTGACGAAAAAATGTCAAACCTAATTGGACAGGGATTAATATGTAAGATGAAGGATTTAAGCATAGCTAAGATAAATATTAATTTTACACGTGTGAGGTTTTAAGTAGGAGCTGACAATCGACGATGATTAACCTGGGTTAAGGAATAGTATAAATAGAGGATTTGGTCATTAAGTAAGCACTAAGATTTTGTTCAAGAGCTAAAATGCTATTGTTTTGCTCTTGCGAAAAGAAGAAAAACAAGGTGTTAAGTGCTGGGTTTGTTCCGCGAGAAGGCTCCACAAAAAGAAAAGGAAGAGGAGGATTTTTGGTAAAGTTTGGTGAGTGTTCTTTTCTTAACAGTATTTGTGAGTGCTTTTCTTTTCAAAGTATTTATGAATATATTTCTTAAATGCGTTTATAGTAAAATTTCTATTATGATTTGTATTACTGATTTGAAATATGAGTTCAAATGAGAAAGTGTTTCAAAAGAGATTTTCATGAAAAGCTTACATGTTTTCAAACATGTTTTATAATGTTTAAAGTTCCATTTGATGAATATGATATTGATTAAGAAATGACGTTCAAACCATTAGTTGCTTCCTTTGAATGAGCTAACTGTTATGTGCACATAAGGTTAAAAGTAACCATGTAGAAAAGGTTTACATGGTGAAGTGAAGCCGATTAATGTAGAAAAGGATTGCATTATGTTAAGTGGCCCGAGCAACAAGGACTAATTTGTATATTCTCGGATGCTACTGTTGCAGTAGACTAAATGCGAAGTTCGTGACCTAGCGTAGAGGATGATTCGGGATCCTTGATGAAAAGAATGATTGTTGAATAATGTGTGTTTATGCGAGATGGTGTTTTATACGAAATGTTATGTTTACAAGATCTGATATGTTTATGTTTAAAATGAATGTTATGGTTTTGCGAAATGATTTATGGAAAGGTATTGCGAAAAGAATTTCATAAAACCTCACTAAGTCTTTTAGACTTACATTTTAAAATTTTATCTTCCAAGATTTGGCGTTAAGGCCAAGTAAGAGGAGGGGAAGGAAGGGGCCTGCTAGGCGAGAAGCTGCCAGGCGTTTTAAGTTTTAGTTTAAGTTGTATTGTATACTATGTATGAACGCCTCTTGTTAAGAAAGTTTTAGTTTTGGTTATGTTGATTGCGTTAAGTTTTATTGCCTAAAACATATTATTTAAAGTATTTGACATTTAAACAAGGTAAAATATTTAAGATGAGTGTCTTTGGCGTTTAATTGCGTCAGAGATGCTCAAGTCGCACTGCGTCTCACGGAAAAAGCAAGAAGGTTTGCGGGGCGAGATGTGACACGATCATTTAGATTTGATCGTATTTAAACGATTTTTTTTAAAGATTCTTTGTACACGATCGTTTAGATTCGACTATTTTGGTACATGATCGTTTACACTTGGATAACCAAATGACAATTTGTAAAAAAAAAAAAAATAAATCTTTTATATTTGGTACATGATCTTGAACCAAATAACACTTAAAAAAACAAAAGAAAAACTGCAGAAGAAGAGAAAAAGACAATGGAAAGGAAAAAAAACCCAGAGAAAAAGACGATGTAAAGAAAAGAATACCACAGAAGAGAAAAAGACGATGAAAAGGAATGACAAACTTGAAATATTTTAAAAAATGATCAGTTTAATGGATTTTTTCATTTTATTACCGGAGTCATAAATATTTTGTCGGTTTGTTATATTTATGAAAATTAATCAATTTTGAATTGGATAACTCTAAATTAACTTTTGAAACCAAATATAGGAAAATCAACTCTAAATAATATGAGACTCATTTCTAGAAATTTGGTATCGAGCGTAGTATTCCAACTAATATTTTCAATCGCACTTTTAGTACCATCAATGCCACAGTTGTATACAAAGGACACAATTAGTGACCCCTCCATGACCACCACATTGGTCATATCCTGATCTTAAATGTAAACTCGAAACTTATTATCAAGGTGTCTAACGGTATTATTTAATTTCTTTTTCTTTTGATTTAGACATCAATTTCAGTTTGTGCAGTAATAGATTCTTGAAAATTCCCAAACTCTGCAAATTCTATTTGGAAAGTATCACGTGAGAATTGCAATGGTTTTAGTTAAGGTTGTAATTTAAGATTTTTGAATGTTGTCAATGTAACAATTCTTATTCATACGTAGACTTCTTCCTATGTTGAATAATTGGTGCATATAAACAATTAGTTGAAAGGCATAATATTTTATGACAGTTTGATTGATAAGATGCTTATCCAAGTGAAATGTAAGAGTCAATTTAAGTTGTTACACTCAACGAAGGTTATTATATTTTTTTACAATTTTATGAAAATAATAAAATTTAGAATTTGAAAATTTAGGGAGTGAATTTCTTAGAAAGAAAACTTTGGGGTGTTGTGGACAAGTAAGTTATAATAACTATCTTTTGTTATATTAATTATTATTCAAAAAGTTCAAATTAGTTTTAGTAAATACTATTTCAAAATTCCTATTTTGTTTAGTTTTTACTTATGATATTTATCATTATTTTCATTTGTTACTAGTGTTTGATATTTATTTATCAAATTATAAAAGTTTACATCTCAAACATATATTATTATAATTTAAGCTAAAATAATCTACAGTCAATCTCAAACAATTATAATCCAACAATTATATAACTCACTACCTACCTAAATCTCTCTTTCCCATAGGGAAGTAAAATAGATCTAATATCTCCTAACAGAAGTTTAAAGTATAAACTAAGTTGGTATAAACTATAAAGCATGAATTATCTATCAGCCAACAAGGTTTCGAATTGCTACTCGCACCTATCGTTGAAGTTATTTAAACTATATTTATCAGCCAACAAAGGCCAAAGTAGTACTTTAGTGCCGTTGTGGAATTAAAAACCTTTTCTTGTACAAGTGACACACAATGATATGGCAGGAGACTGGAGAATTCGTGGTGGACTTTGTAGTACTCTGTATTGGAAAGTTCAGTGATGTTCCAAATATCCCTGAATTCCCTCCAAATGGAGGTCCCGAAGCTTTCAAAGGCGGTAAAGTTTTTCACTCTCGGGAATTTTCTGCTATGGATTTCGACAATGCTTCAAACCTTATCAAGAACAAGCTGGTCACTGTCGTTGGTTTCCAAAAATCTGGTATCGACCTCGCCATGGAATGCGCCAATGCCAATGGTAATTTTGCCTTTAAATTTTCTCGATTGTTATTCCTCTTTCTATAATCTCTCATTTTGATCTTCATTTCTCCAATTTAATTTGCAGGCCCGAACAAACCTTGCACGGTTCTCTACAGAACCAAGCACTGGAGCTTAACTGATTATTATCCGTGGGGGATTCCTCTAGCTTTTATGTACATGAATCGATTCTCTGAACTTCTTATCCACAAACCTGGCGAGGGTTTCCTTCTCTATCTCCTCGCCCTCCTTCTTTCCCCAATCGTAATTATCACCTCTCTTTCTCTCTATTTTCTTTCTTTCTTTCTATTTGTTTTGAAGTTTTAGGTTTTTGTTTTTCGCAGAGGTGGTTGTTCTCGAGGATTGTGGAAGCCTACATGATGAAGAAGCTAGGATTGGCCAAATATGGAATGGTCCCAACCCAAGGCTTTTTGCAGGATGTCAGCTCTTGTTTATTTGCGATAATTCCCGAAAAATTATACGACAAAGTGGACGAAGGAAGCATCATTTTAAAGCAATCACAGAGTTTCAGCTTTTGTGAAGAGGGTATCATGATCGAAGGAGAAACAAAACCGACGCGCTCGGATTTGGTCATTTTGGCGACAGGATTCAGAGGAGATCAAAAGCTTAAAGAAATCTTTGCTTCCTCTACGTTTCGAGATTACATGACGTTTCATGATTTGGCAGCTCCCATGTACAGGTTAGTCCTTTCTCAACTTTTGAATTGCTATGGAAAATGTCTCAATTTTTTTTTAGTTCTAAGCTGAAATTTTGTTTTCTAGAAACTAGACTAGATTATAGAACTAGAACCAGAAGAGAACACAAAGAGGTTTGCAAATTAGAGCAAATGATTCTCAATACCAGCCTCCATGCATATAAATAAATTCGTTATTAAAACAGAGGTCAAGTTGAATCCATCCCCATGTGATTGTAGTCCAACGTGTAATATCTACCATCAATTTGTTAGAATTCCTCCCCCGCACTCAGAGAAAAATCCAGTAAAATCCAAACAAACTAGAGAAACAGATACAATACTATCTATGTATATTGTAATCAACTAGAGAATGTTCACAACAAAATTTCATAACATAGAAGGCAATAAAAACAATCAGATAGTAATATGCAAAACTAGTAAAAGTCTCCCCAACAAATTTGAGATGACTAACAATTCGAGAAGGATGGTTCTTCTCCCAAAAGCTCTCACCAGCTTTTTCCAAAATTCTAACCTCCCTCAACCATCCCCAAAAAACATTCCTCAAGTACCTCCACTCCAATCCCCTGGTGGGTCCCTCAAGAGATATTCCTTTCAATTATCCCTATTGGCCAAGTTGTCTTCTTGACTCTTTCCCTTTTTACCCTTGCTTTTGGAGGCATGTATGATAGGAGGTCTAACAATACCGTCGAGCTCAAAGCTCACCTTGTCCTCAAGGTGAAAAGAAGGATATTGCTGGTTCATAGCATAAACTGACTCCCACGTTGCTTCACTATCATGTAGCCCTTCCATTTACCAACCAATCATTAGCCTCTATTTCGTTGTTCCAATAGACCCCCAAAAGTGCTTTGGATTCCACTTGCAGCTTAAATTCCCCAGACAAGGCAGGTGGCATGTGTTGTACTTGTTGTGTTTTGTCCAACTTAAGTTTCAACTGTGAAATATGAAACACATTATAGATAAGCTAGTTCCCCCATTTCTTATATTATGCGACATGACCCATAAAACTTTGGTGTTACCTTCTCACTACTTTTTCGCTAAGGATCACTATCTATAAGATCGTAATTTTAAATAATCTTCATCTCTCAATGGCTTTAATCAACTTGCTTCTCCATCCTATTTTGAGACATCCCTAAATTTTCCTTAAATGCGCTAATTACTAGATCTCTCTTTTAATAATTGTTCATGTCATACCCTATTCCGAGCACTAGCTTGTTTGGCCCGAGATGTGGCATGATGTCAGTTGAATCCATTCACCCCTAAAACAACTTCAACTGACCCTTGACATGAAAACATGAAACATTTGCCAGTGAAAATCTTTATACTTTGATATAACTGAAAAATCGTTGTGTAACCCATTTGAAATGCATTTTATAAATACCAAGTAAAATATATAAAATATGGAAATATAAACTTTTAAATAAACATAGTAATACTTTTAACTAATCTATTTCTTTCATGATTTAAAATTAGATTGTTTGGCAGCAGTATGTTCAGCACGCAGGGAGTCACAATCTATTCGTGAAAAGCGAAAAATTATTTTGAAAGAGTAAGTTGAAAGACTTAGTGAGCAACGGTTTTATAAAACAAGTTTACTTAAAACAGTTTAATATAAAACTGAAGCTTATATACATTTATCAGTAATCAGTCATTTCATAAAATGATACTTGAAACATTGATACATTTACATAGCTTTTGTAAGACGATGTTCCATAGACACAGACAGTATTAAACCTCTTCTTTCGAAGATGAAACAGTCGATAAGAAATAGTTTTCACTCTAATCCTCCTCTTTTAAGGCATACAAATAGACCCTTTCTGATGGCCAATAAACTATAGGTTTGTCAACCCTACCATCAACATGTAGTTAACCTCATGTATACAATAGGTCTCATGAAATATTTGGGCTAGGAGAAAATATATTGAAAACATTGAAACATTTCCTTTGCATTCATCAGTAAATCATTCAAACATAGTATAGCTTGAAACACCATTTCAATAAACATTTATCATAAATCATATCTTTGAATAATAACTTGGAAATCATGCTTCATAAACCATTTTTAAATCATTGTGTTACTTACTGTACTTGAACAGATCATTGGTTGGGAAATTCTTCTAAAGCCTCATTGCTTTGGAAAATCCACATTTAATCATTGATTAATCATTTGATCATGAAACTATCCAAAACTTTCCTCAAAATTTCCAAAAAATAATAGGACAACCCAAAAATGGCCCTTTGGTGCTCATTGACATGGTGGATGGGGTTGGTCGTGCATGCATGGCCTGGGGACCTTGCATGTTAACCTCGCTAAGGTGGGTTGCGTGTCGTGTGCTAACCTCACAGTAAGGGGTGTTGTGCACGTCCTGGTCGCCTACCCAGCATGCCCTTATCGTGTGCCCTTACCACGTTCTGTTACGCGCACTGTCTTACGCACTAACCTCTTTTCGCAAGGTCATGCACGCGGCCTGAGCGCATGCCCTATTGCTCGATTGTGCCATGGCCTTGTCGTGTGCCTCAAAACAACCCAAAATAACTTCTATATAATATTAAGCCATGCCCATTTCGTCTAGTCATGCTTGACACTTACGCACTGTCTAGAATTTCTTTTTCGTTCAGAAATATGACTCGACTTTGAAAAACCATAAATTTAAATCCATAATTATTTTGACAAAATTTGCTTCGAAAAAGTTGCTCTAACATGTCTTAACAATCTTACCTCTAACTTTCATAACGAAATGCAAAATGGTGAGCTCTATAGCTTTCTGGAAGTACACCTTGCTCAGATTCACCTGAAAAATAACCTTCTCTTAACCAAAACGCCGATTTTTTTGCATCCAATTTGCACAGCAGCCCTCCTCAACAAACTAGACACAAATTCTAATATTTTGGGAGTAATTTTAAGTAAATAGCACGAGTAAATTGTGAGAAACCCTTGGCTGAAGTTATCTATTTATAGGGATCCTTGCATGAAACTTTATTGACATCTCCTACTCAAACTTTTCACCTCATGCTTGCACGATTTAGTCTTGACAACACCTATTTGGTCCCTTTACACCTCATTCATGCATGAATTAGTCTTGACACCACCTCCTTAGTCTCTTTACACCTCATGCTAACCTCTTCACACTTTAAACAACTCATCCAATGTGCAAGCAAAAGGCCTAGGAGCTCAAAACCTCCTACCAATCTTCATGACTTCCTCATGTACCATCCTTAAACGCCTATCCTTTCCATTGCCTCGCTTCTCGCCTACTAACCTCCATGACTCTTATCATATAATCTTGCCACTCAACCCATTTTATAGTGCTTTGCTAACCTCTGAAGTCATCTCGCCTAGCCTTTCACTCTTCTACTAACCTCTAAATCCTTCTTCTCTCCTAACATCCTCCAACTTGCCAAGCCATATAACCTCTAAATCATCCTTCACGCCTAGCAAGTCCAAGGTTTGCCAACCATCCAAAAACCCTAGACATATCCTTGGAGGTTGTTCTCATCTACTTGGCCGCCCACTTAACGTCTAAACACCAAGCTTGTTCTTTTGACACTTAGCCAAAATTTTTAAGTTTTTCTACCTTGACTTAAACATAGAATCTTAACGTCCTTCCAATAATTTTTACCTTCTTTTCTTATAAATCTCATTTTTTTATTGTCCTTAATAAAACTTAACCAATTCCAAAGATTTAAGAATTTTGGGGTTTCATAGTTCAACACTGTTAATCGTCGTTTTTCTATCCCTATACAGAAGCAGTGGAGGTGGTGGGGGGCCACATACCACGCTTTCAATGGGGTTGTTCTTGCCAAGGAGTGAAAAGTGGTGTTATACCATAATTCAGCATATGGGATGCACTTGTGCCACTTAGTTGGCACTGTAGATAAGTTTCAAGACAACGGTTCACATGCTCGGTCTGGCCATCTGTTTGAGTATGGAATTCGGTACACTTCTTCCATGATGTTCCATGGCTACAAATAATTATCTCCAGAAATGACTAAAAAAGATATTGTCACTGTCGGTGACAATTGAATTTGGGATTCCATATTTGCTAACAATTTCTTCGATGAATTTTTCTTGTTTCGTCGTGAATGGGTGCTTCAAGGTTATAACATGAGCCATCTTACTCAATCGGTCAACCACTACCATAATAGTATCAAAACCTCTAACTTTCGGTAATCCTTCAATGAAGTCCATTGTCCAATCTTCAAGAATTAAGTTGGGTAGAGGTAAGGGTTGTAATAACCCAGCAGGGGAGAGGGCTTATGTTTTATTTATTTGACAAACTTCACATTGTTCAACTTACTTTTTCAAGTCATTCTTCATACCCAACCAATAGATCTCTCCATTCATACGTTTGTCAATCCTGAGGAATCCCGAGCATCCCCTAAAACTGAATCATGAAACATGTAGAGTAGAACTGGAATTAAAGAGGAATTTTCTGACAAAATTAACATTCCCTTGTAGAACAATCTTCCTGCCACCCATCCATTGGTAATTAGTTTTTTCCTGGTCCTCCATAACTTTAATTATTTCCTTGAGTTTATCATCCTTTTCCACTTCTTCCATAACCATTTCTACATCTAACATCTTTGGAGATGTTAATGTATTTAATTCGACAGATGGTGCAAACGAGATAGGGTGTCTGCGGCTTTATTTTGCAAACGTAGTTGATATAAAATTTCAAAATTATAACCCAACAACTTAATTAACCACCTCTGAAATTGTGGTTGCACTTTCCGTCTTTTCACTTAGAAACTTCAACGCCTTATGATCTGAAAGTACTGTAACTTCTTTGTTTGAGTTCCACTTCAGACAAATTCAGTTGTGCAAGCTTCGTAGATTGCGGTTCTATCTTTTTGATCAATTGGACCCGCAAAATAAAGTATTTAAACATATTCAATTTGGTAATGATCTCAAATTAAGCTAAGGAAACTAACACTTTTATGGTGGTAATATGGATAATGGAGATGATATCGTTAGTATTTCTATCTAATATTGCTTTCTACCGTAGATTTTGAGCGTTGTCTGGTCATCAAACATAAGAGAATTTTCCTTATCAACTACGAAAGCAAAATACACTATGTGATCATTATATGTGTTTATGTATTATGGAAAATGTCACAAATTTATTGCAACAAGTCTAACATTATTTTTACCAACAATCGAGCTTATAATTGTAGAAAGCTAGCATATAATGTATAGCATAGAACTTCCATTTTCTTCCATGAGTTATTAATGAGGAACGGGAATTGAAAAATCACATTTGTCAAGTTGTAATTCTCACATGTTGAAGAAGGTATTTTTAATAAATTTATTATTCGACCTTCAGTTTTGTTATACTATAATTCTCCCTCTAAAGGCACTGATATCTAGTGACATTTATGTTTTAATGCTGTCCTATTTGGCTAGACACTGCATTCATCCTAGAATCCCACAGTTAGCTGTGATTGGATATTCGGAAAGCGCTTCAAATTTGTACACCTCAGAGATACGGTGCCGATGGCTGGCGGAATTTCTGGATGGCACATTCAAGCTACCGAGTATCAAGGAGATGGACAAGGACATAGCCAACTGGGAGAAGTGCCTGAGGCTTTACTCGGGCCCTTTCTACAAGCGAGCTTCCATTGCCATTTTGCATATTTGGTATAATGATCAACTCTGCAAGGACATGGGTTGGAACCCTAAGAGAAAGAAGGGATTCCTTATGGACCTTCAGACTATACCACGGCTTGAAAAGCGAGGAAAAAAGAGAGAAAAATCTGCCTATTTGCCTACCATACCTAATAAAAGTTGCATTGCCAAACTGTTTTCCTTTTCTTTCCGCTTACTAATTAGTGGGATTAATTAATAAATGAAATATATGTTACGTTTTTTTTTCAAGAGATATGTTATATTGTTTCTGGTTTATCTGGTGTTCATCGAATAAAGTTTATTGGGACATGACTGTGAATTAAATTAGGTTAATGTGGTATTATGTTGTTTGTGTCGTGAAAACAAGGCACAATAAAAATATGGATATCGCGAAAATATAATATTAAAATAAATAATATATAATATATAAATAAAATAAGGCGTCTTTTGAAAATAAAATAAAGTGGCAAAATATTTAGACAGTATAAAATAATTTCAAAAATGAAAAAAACCAAGAGGCCCACAATAAAAAATACCAAAAATGTCTCTTAATTAATTGACATCTAACACACGTAATATATTTGAAAAATGATCATTTAGATTTAACTATTCTTATTTACACGATTGTTTAGATTTGATCATTTTCAATCTGGAGTCGAATCTAAACGAAATTTTTTCAAAATTTTTTGGTACATGATCGTTTAGATTTTGATCGTTTAAATTCATTTTTCTTCAAGATTTCTTTGATATACAATTGTTTATATTTGGAAAACGATCGTTTAGATTTTGATATACTATCGTTAATATTTGGAACAAGAATTTTTAGATTTAGCTATTCAAATTTAAACGATTTTTTTTTTTAAAATTCTTTGTACACAATCATTTAGATTTGGCTATTTTAGCACACAATTGTTTAGATTTGATCGTTTAAATTTGGCTTCCCAAATCTAAACTATTTTTTAAAGATTATTTGTACACGATCATTTAGATTTGGCTATTTTGGTACCCGATCGTCCATATTTGGCTATCCAAGATCCCAATGATTTTTTTATGAGGATCTTTTATATTTGGAACAATCAATAACAGTTTGAAAAAAAATAGATCTTTTATATTTAGCACGATCTTGAATCAAATAACAGTTTAAAAAAAATAAAAGAAGAACTGCAGAAGATGAAGAAAAAAAGACGATGGAAAGAAAAAAATTGCAGGAAGAGAAGAAAGACGATAAAAAGGAAGGAAAAACCTAAAATATTTTAAAAAAATTGGTCAATTTCATGGACTTTTTCATTTTGTTAAATGAGTCGTAAATATTTTGCCGATTTGTTATATTTATGAAAATTAACCATATAATAATATCAATAAGAAATTTGAAAATTAAAAAAAAATAAGATTATAAAAAATTCTTCACTAACTCCAGGATCTCCAATTTTCTTTGAAATTTAATCAATATATGTGTCACTTACACACTCACTAAAGACCTCTACTTTAAGCAAAATGTAGATGGTGGCTTATATGAACACTAATGTATGTGGTGACTTACACGAACACTTGGTGTGTCATATTGAGACACATGGACAATAAATGGAGTAGTTATAAATTGTCACTTAGCAATAGATACTAAAGATGTGCATCTTGCGGATTTAAGAAGGGGCCGAGGGGGGCACGTGGCCCCCTCACATTCTCGGTTTTGTATTTTAATATTAATTTTAAAGTTTGAAAATACAATATATATTAAAAAATGTTTCTTTAAGTATAAATTTAGTTTTTGGTGTATTGGTTGTGCTCCCCTTTCATAAATCTCAAATTTTGAATTTGAATCCTATCTCTCGCATTAACTTTTATTCCAAAGATCAATAATTTAGGAAGATAATTTGATTTCCTAAAAGGAAAATAATTCTTTAAAAGAGGAAAAAAAATCTATATAAATGAAATTTGGAAAGAAAAAAAAAAGAGAGAAACATTTTGTTTTTAGAAATTGGGAAAAGAAAAAAAAATTTGGGGAAAAAGAGAAATATTTTTATGTAGAAAATGGAGAAAAATATATATTACTTGACATTTTAAAAATGTAAAGTAATTAAAACAATTTTGACCCTTTGAACATGTCAATTATTTAAAATAAAAAATAAAAAATTATGCACTTTTTCACTTTTGATTTTTTTTCTAGCTCTTGATTGCCTCACTTTTTTTTTTTTTTTTTTTTTTTTGCAAGCCTCTATTTTCTCTATTTTGTATGCAATGTGGTAACTAAACCTTGCTAGAATCGGTGGGCTAACCTTTATATGGTTATAAACTTAGTTTCTAAGTTGATTGCTCCTTATGGAGTGACAACAAGTTTTACCAATGCCTAATCTTTTCTAAAGGGTTCTAGTATGTTGTGGCTAGACAAGAGGTTTTCAACTCATGTTTGACAAGACAAAAGTGTTAAAACCTTCTCAATTTCTAAAGTGTAGCTCCTATAGATTTGGACTAAGTGTATAATAGACATATCCTAATAATACAACCAAGAAGACAAGGCTAGAAATGTATCCATACACTTATTGTATTATACGTGCAATCATTTAATCACAACATACATACCATTTTCTCAATCACACATTCACATCTCAAAGGGGCTTAAAACAAAAGATGAAGATAGCGACTTATTATCAACAGATTCTGAATATTTAGAATCACAAATATATCAAGAATATAATAATTCACAAACCCGAACTCATCTCAAAGGTTGGACAGATATGCAATTAATTTTTTTTTTTGAAAAAAAGACCCTATATTCATACCACATGCAAGCTAAGTACAAAAAAATATGCTACCCACCCTTCACTTAAAAAATTGTTTTATTCTCAAAGGTTTTGAAAAGCAAAGTAAAATGAAAGGAGAAAGGAAAGGGGAATAGAGTACTTCCCTAGATGTTGATTTATTGATATTTGCTTGGTTGAAAGCTTGCATGGAGAAAGCATTTGAATTCTTCATTTGTATGCAAATGTTCATTTTCAGCAAAGTTTATTCCTGTAAAAAAAAAAAAAGGTAAACATTCTTAGTTTTATTAGAAAGCGAAAGGTAGAAAAAACTAGAAAAAAAAAGGAAAAAAGAAAATTAAAGAAAGCATTAAAATTTGACGCCTGGCTGCCTTTAGAAAGGGTAAATTTTTAAGATCGGTTGCTCGACCGTTCTTTCACCAATTCATCCTGGATCAATGATGAGTGGCTTAGTTCATTCGTTCATTTTTATTGTTCTTGTCTTTCCTTGTTTATGCATAAAGTAGAAATGGTTAGTCGAAGCAAGAAGGAGACAATTTATTTTATCAAGAAAAAAGTTAATGAGGTTGAGAAAAAGAAAGTTTAGTTCAATCTTCAATTCATATAAAAGATGTACCTTCTCAATGAAAGAGTACTATTTTGCACAATTGTAGTCAATGAGAGAATCATGAAATTCAAAGGATATAGAATTGAAAACAAGGTTAATAACTAAAGAAGAAAATTGATTATGCTCATGGAATCTGAATAAGAACTTTTCATTCTAAACTTGACAATTATCATCAAAGATAAAAAATGAATTCTTCCTTCTTAATAATCTCATCACTGTCATCAAAGATGATGAATTTATCATATTCAATGTTGAATTCATTAGAATCAAGATCAATTAAGGATGTATCAATCTTATCAAAATCCTGATAGACATCATTGTCCACAAATTTATTAACAAATCCATCAATGATCAAATCTTCACATGTAATAAAATTCTATCATTATGATTATCTAGAGAATTGTCAATCATGTCAAATCTTTCATCAAAGTTCTCATGAACAAAATCATTATTAAATCCATCTAAAATCTCAAAGTCAAGATCATGTGCAAAGTCAATATCAAAATCTAAAGTAGGTTTGTCACATGCACCATTGTCATTTTCAAATATTTTCTCATCATCAAGTTCAGAAATAATTTCAATAAAGTTTATGCCAAGATCCCTTTCAATGTCAATCCCTTTCAAGGTATGCACATCATCATTATTAATGTTTCTTTCTCGATCATGCTCATTACTAGATGCAAGATCATTATATAAAACATGTTGTCCATTAGTTGCAAGATTATCAATGAAGACATGCTCTTCATTCACACTAGTAACAAAGTCAAGGAAGATAGAGAGTTCATCATCACTAAGGTTGTTCTTAGCAAATTCATTATCAACATATTCTAAAGTTGCTTGATCAATAAGCTCATTAAATTTATCATGTTGTTCCAGTGTCTCTAATGACTTTAAAGAATTAAATGCACACAATGAAATGATCATTAGAGGACTTTACATCATAAAAAATGTTGAAAGACACTATATCACTGTCAAACTCGACACTAAGAAGATCTTTGTCCACATTAATTATGGCCTTGGTAGTTTTCAGGAATGGTCTTCCTCAATCTATGGTAGGTGATGTACATGCATATTCATTGTTTATTTCAATTATGTAAAAAATTTGCGGGGAATATTAGATTTTCTACCTTGACTACGACATCTTTTACAACCCCTAATTGTGGAATGAAAGACCAATCAGCTAATTGAACACAAATACTAGTCTTTTGAAGTCTACTTAATCTCAAGTCTTTTAAAAACACTAAAAGGCATGACATTAATAGATGCACCAAGATCAAGTATTGTGCTAGATATGTCTCTATTTTCTATTGTGCAAGGGATCGAAAACATACCTAGGTTGACACATTTTTCTAGAAGATTCTTCTTTAAAAGTAAGGACACATTTTTACTAACCATTACTTTTTCTTGGCTCTTAGTCCTCCTCTTGTGAGTACATAGCTCTTTAAGAAACAGTATGCTCTTGATTATCTTCAAGAGGGGTAGGTTCACTTCTACCTTCTTGAAGACTACAAGGAGTTCTTCGTCATTCTTGAATTCCTTCCTTGGTTGAGATAACCTAAAAAGAAATGGAGGTAAAGGATTATCAATAATGTTTCTTGAATCATTATTATAAGAAGAAGCATTAGAAAAAGAGGAGTTAGTTTGTACCTTCTTTTCTTCTTTGGCATTTGAATCAACATTCTTTAAGGTAGAATCATTTTGAGACAAAGAGATATCATCATTTTTATTCAAAATTTTACCACTTCCTAAAGTAATAGCACTCACATTTGCCTGGTCGGGTTATGTTGGAAGTTTGTCCTTCCCTTACAGCGTACAGTTGGGTCAAGACGACGATGTTTTGTGACATAAAATCCAGAAAATAAATGTTGCTTTTGGGGATCAAACCCGTGACCTGAGGGTGGTTCGTGCGTGAAGGTTTATTCAAATATTTTGAATATTTACGAAATTGTCCTTAAACTTCAAATTGATCATTCTTCTTCATTCAGACTCCATTTTAGGAGATTTTCATTGTGTTGAGTTCGTAACGGAGTCTTCTTTTATATTTTGCATAAAAATACCAAAATAATGAATATATGTATGCTATAGGTTGAGAATAAAATTTTTATTAAGCGATCAAGAATTGCCCCAACAAACCTCTTCTAGTATGGTGATTTGGTCTTCTTGCCTTGTCTTTGCATGAGTTCCTCTGCGATTTGCTAGCTTACTCTTTTGTTAATAATCTTATGTTTAGACACTAAAAACAGAGTAAAGCAAACATAAAGTTTATGTAAAATATATTTCTAAATAATTGTATTTACAACATAAGCTACATGGTTGATGGTTTGGACTTAATAGTTTTATATTTGTATGGTGCAACTGCAATACGTCACTAAGTTAGGTCATTGTGCGTGATGCACTTACCACAACTTTTCATATTGCATGCTTTAATTATAGGTGATGAGTCATGGGTCATGATCATAACATGTGAGATGCTCACTATGTACCTCTTCATTGCGTGATGCATAAGTCCTCGTTGAGTACAAGTTTTTCTATTGCTTGTCCCAGTGGAAGCAAAACATTAGGTTTACCTGAGTGATTTAAGATCGAACACAGGAAATTGCTTATAGACATTAGTTCTAGGGTCTTCTCATCGTTTAAGCGTTATGAAAATTAAGTAGAAAGAATATAAAGAAACTAAAACTACTTCCTCACAGCCAGAGACTTATGCACTGAGAATAATATATGGCAAGGTGAAAGATTGCACTAGCTAACTTGAATACAAAAAAAAGGCGAAGGAAGGTGTATGCATTATAAAGTAACCAAGTAATACAAGACCCTTGATGGGAGATAGCTACATAATTCGCACATGATTAAGCGACCTTATCTCGAGTGTTTGGATACCACACTTGTTCACCTTTTGAGATGCAAATGTCTGTGCTTGATTAAGCACACTACATCTAGGAGACTTTGCATATAATACTTATAGAACTTCTTGTTTAAGGATAGCAACCTCT
Organism: Cucumis variabilis; assembly: GCA_037974545.1. Classification (NCBI taxonomy): domain Eukaryota; kingdom Viridiplantae; phylum Streptophyta; class Magnoliopsida; order Cucurbitales; family Cucurbitaceae; genus Cucumis; species Cucumis variabilis. The sequence continues at coordinate 12,973,210 of JBBPDI010000004.1, forward strand.
TGACGCTTAATGTTCGCACTTGTTATCCTTTTGGGATACAAATGTTAGAAGTTATCTCTGTTGGAATTTATGTCCTAAAACTTGTAGATTGTAACTATAATCTATTGACTGTTATTAATATAGTGTTATTATTGTAATAATTGTTATTGATTATATTATTAGTTTTCCCTTACTAACCCAAATCCAATAAACTAACTTCCTAACTTGTTTAATGAGTCTTGAACAGTATGTAGAGTCACACAAAGATCAATGTTTGAGATCAGCTTAAAGGGTCTATCGTATAGGAAAAAGGTTGGATACTTTATCCTGGTAACACTATCGATACGACTTACTTTGTTTGCATATGACTAGATTGTGAAATAGTAACCAATAGATGTAACTTTGTTAATTAGTTAGATTTCTATTTCATTAGGATGACCTAGATAACCCAGTCTTAATTCTGAGTGTATTATGAACTCCTGTTTGCGAGGGATTATGCTTTGATTTGTATGGGTGAGAGTGGCCAGTTTACCGCATCAATAAGCTTATCATTTTGGGGACAAGACTTAGTGGACAGCTTGGAACATAATTAGACAAGATGGAATTCACTCATTTTCTACTTTGGGGTAAGTAGACGAGTGTTCCCTTAAATGGTGTCTCTACGACTTGAACAAAGGACGTTACCCTCTCTATGACATGAGAGGAATTTCTCTTTGTTGGTAGGACCATAAACAGGTTATTCATTAGATGGACACTGATATTTAAGGATTAGAGGTAACCAAGGGGTAAAATGGTAATTTGATCTAGCTGGGGTTACGAACACTCGTGAAGGACTAACTATTATTGATCTATATTCGTGAGCACATAAATATATCTGTAGTGAGAAGAGTTCAGCTGTGAGTCTTTAGTGGAGTGTACATATAGTTAACGAATATTGATTAATGTGGTTAATGAGTTTAGCCAATTAATCTCA
>JBBPDI010000004.1:12975580-12998169 GCA_037974545.1 Cucumis variabilis
GTGTTTGAACTTTATTTTTGGGGTTGAAAAACACAGTTTGGTACTCTAGTTTCATTCAAGTAATAATTTAGTCTCGATATGTTTAGCATGTAACAAGTTTAGTCTTATTAGTTTGAATTTTGTAGTGATTTAGTTAATGGACTTTTATTATGTATATATAACCACTTAAGCTTTACCATGGACAACTCTATGATAATATAATACAATGGATTTCTTCTTAAATTAGATCAATTATATTGTTCAAAGGTCAAATGTATGTTTTTAAACTATAGTAATTTAGCTATTACATCTTAAAGATTGTTCTACTTGCTGAAATTATAAGACATTGTATTGTTAAACTATTTATTCTTTCATTTTTTGAAAGAAAAAAAGAGTTGGACAAATTTTGGTGTATGATGCACATTCTTAAAAAGTCGTTTTAGAAATTAACGTAAACTTTTATAGAAAAAGATATTGGGGTTTAGGGTTATCCATTGTATTGATGATACACATTGTATCTAACATGTCTTGTTTTCTTAAAATAGATCATTTGATTTCTTGTGTGTTTCGTTCTCTTTAACTTTTAGGTTCATCTTCGTTTTCATCACAACTATCCTTTACATTTAAAATATGTTTTTTTTTCAAAGGTATTGTACTAAATTGTGGAGTGGGAAAATCAAATGTTTATTTAGGTTTCATTTCATTTTGACTTTGTTCTAACAAATGTTGACATTTGGTTTATTTACTTTATAAATTTTAAACTTGATCATTATACCTTTCTCCAACAAAAAAAAAAGAAAAAGAAAAAACTTGGTCACTATTGTTGGTTCAAAGTTAGGCCATGTTTACTAGAGTTCAATAAGAATGAATCAAAAGGGGGTCTCGTGTGATTAAGTTTGGTGTTGTTTACATGGAGTTTTCTGTAAACAAAAGGTGTAATCGGATTGGCAAGTGGAGGCTGATCAATTTGATTGCATATGAAAATTATGTCGTATTGTTGGCATTATTATACTCTTTTAGAGAAAATTATGGACAAAATACACTTTTGGTATTAAAATTGATATCTAATTGGCCTCTCAAGTTTCAAAACGAACCATTTAATATCTTTGGTTTGAGAAAGAGATAGTTGCAAATATAGCAATTAGATTCAAAATAATTAAGTATATAAAAATATTTTCAAAAAATTGCAATAGTAAAATTTGTCATGAAAAGAGTCTGTAATCTACTATGTTGTTACTATGTTGCAAATATTGTTCTATTACTTATCTCTGATAAATCATAAAAGCAAATCATCGACTGAAATTTATCACCTATAAAATTTACTATATGTACGATATTTTAAAAATGTTATTCATACTTAATTATTATTCTTAAAATTAATTGGATTATGGTTTGAGAAATGGTTGTAAACGATATGGGTGCTAAAATGATAGGCTACAAGTTGATTTGGCAAAATCTATTAATTTAATATTGTTTCCTTTAATAACGGTGGAATCTTTTTCTCTTTGAATTGGTGAGAAGAACAAAGAACGAAAACCATCACCTCGGGGTTGTGCTTCGCCAGATGAAAAACAAAGCAGAAGAGCTTTAAATTGCTATATGCTTATTTCTCATCATGTGTTGTGTGCGCTATATATATGTGTGTGTGTGTGTGTATGTATGCTCTTAGATAAACATCCCAAATTGAAGCTTTCTGATTTTGATTTGAGATCATTAAAAGTGACGATTATGTATACAAATTGTGGGAAATGAGAATTTAAATTTCCCATTTGGTTTTCACCAAAGGTGATGACTGATGAGGAAGTTGTTGTTAAAGATTTTGGATCCTAATTAACCCAAATACCAGAATATGATGTATTGCCATATAATAAGGGAAAGTTCTTGGTTAAGGTGTGGGAATTGGAATGAATGCGAAACCATTGATGCAGTTTTTCTTGTATCTGATCAGAGTCTCCATTAGAGAGGTAATGTCTTTCAGTCACCAGTAGTTCTCATTTTATGCGGATTTCTTGGGTTGTCTTTCCTGAGCACTAAATGTCTAATGGAGAATCAGGAAAACCATTGGGATTCCCATCTCATTCAAATAATAAAATCTTATATTAATAAAATTTGTCAAATCAGCTACCTACTACATCATTTACCGTCATTCAACTAACTCTTTAAGTAACTACAAGGACCATTTAGAATCATTTCTCAAACTTTAGGGATCAAAGTGTTTATTTTGAAACTTTAAAGATCAAATAGACATCAACTTCAAACCTCCAACACCAAAAGTAACTATAGGCTGACACATTTATTGTTCTCGTAATCATTATGCTTTGGCTTTGAGAAGTAAAGATAACCGTAACAATAATAATAAATTTTGGCACATTTACAGTTATTATTAAAGCATAGACTAAATAAACTCTTTTTTGTTTATTAATGTTGAATGAGGACATTATAAATAGTCTGAAGTACAATAGTTACAATAAATTGTTTTAACAAAATTTCTAACAACATTGAAACTAACTTTGATTTACTCTAATACCCCCCTCCAGATGGACTTAAAGGATTTATAATACCCATCTTGGAAAGTAGTGTATTAAGAATGTTGCTTGGTAATGGCTTGGTGAAGATATCAACAAGCTGTTGATTGAGCGAATTGACATTAGTTTAATGTGGCCATGAATGAGTTTTTCTCTAACGAAGTGGCCGTCAAGTTCAATATGTTTCGTTCGTTCATAAAAAATGGGGTTTGAGGCAATGTGGATTGTTAGATCATTATCGCAGTATATGACAATAGGTAAGGATGAAGGAATATGTAAGTCTTCCATTCGCTGCCTTATCCACACAAGTTCACTTGTTGTTGCAGAAGTGCACGATATTCTCCTTCTACTGATGAACGAGAGACAATGGTCTGTTTCTTTGCTTTCCATGTAACTAAAGCTTCTCCCATGAATATGCAGAATCTGGTAGTGGATTTTTGGCTATCAATGCATGATGCCCAATCTGCATCACTGAAAGCCTTTAATTGGAATGTGGACGACTTTTTAAGGAAGATGCCTTGGCTTGGGCAGCCTTTTAGGTAGCGTAAAAGTGTGTTGATGGCCAGTAGATGAGGTTGGCGAGGTTGGGCAACATATTGGCTAAGTTTGTGGACATCAAATGTGATATTTGGGCAAGATACAATGAGGTATAAAAGTTTGCCAATTAGGCATATGTATGTGGTTGGGTTAGGAAGGATTTCTCCAACATCAGATTGTTTTTGGTGAGGGTCCATGGGTAAGGGGCAGGTTTGGAGGCTAGAAAACCAGTGTCTTCAAGGAGTTGGAGAGTGTATTGTCTTTGGGATAAAAAAGGTCATTGGATGATCATGCAAGTTTTAATCCAAGAAAATATTTTAGAATGCTAAGGTCTTTTAGTTTGAAACAAGTGTGAAGATGTTTCTTTAAAAGGTCAATTTGGGTTGTTGAGGGGCCAGTAATGATTACGTCGTCCACATATACCAATAGGGCTAGGGATGAGTCTCCTTTCCCTTTGACAAATAGGGAATAGTTTGATTTTGACTATGTGAATCCAACCTTTATCAAAGCATTGGAAAATTTTTCGAACCACTATCTTAAAGCTTGTTTTAAGCCATATATTGACTTGTTGAGTTTGCACGCGAGTTTTGTGTGAGAAGAAGTGGAGATGGAATGTTTTGTAGCCCAAAGGTGGGTACACATTTTCAAATAGATCTCCATTGAGGAATGCATTATTGACGTCTAATTGTATTAGAGGCCAATTGAGAGAAGCAACAAGTGTTAGGAGTACCTTAACAGCAACAAAATTGGAAATTGGAGAGGTCTCCATATAGTCTAGTCCTTGTTGAGTGCACCCTTTGGCAACTAATCGGACCTTGTATCTTTCATTTGACCCATCAGTTTTATATTTGACTTTATAGACCCATTTACATCCAATGGAATGTTGGTCTTTTAGTAGAGGCACTATTGTCCATGTTTTATTTTGTTCCATAGCTTGTAGTTCATCATCCATGGCTAGTCTCCAATGTAGATGAGGTACGACTTAGTGGTAGTATTGTGGTTCATATGTGGATGAGATGGTTAAGGCAAATTATCTGTAGTTGTGGGAGAGTTTATCATATGAGAGGTAGTTTTGAAATGGAAATTTGCAACTGGAGGGTATGGGTTTCTTTAGTAAAAGGCCACAATAGAAATCTTGTAAGTATGATGGGGGTTTGGAGACTCATGAGGACTTTTTGGTTGCCAAGTTGCTATGATGGAGTGTGTTGGTGTTTGAATTCGTACTTTCCACATCTTCAACACTTTTAAGATGAATATCAGCAGAGGTTGTATCGGTATCTTCAATTGCGATTGTGTCATTCTCTTGAATGACATTTGATTCATTGTGCATAGGAATGTCAACTTGATGGTTGAGAATATTGGTTGTTTGATCCCTTGCTTGTTGAGAGGTTTCTACATTTCTTGAGAAAACCAAATATGGAAAGGGATCAATGATTTCATCAGCATGGGTAATTATATGAAAGGGAAAGATATGTTCATAAAAGGTGTCATCCCTTGATACAAACACTCTTTGATGTTGGATATCAAGGAGTTTGTATCTCTTCATTCCTGGTGGGTAGCCAATGAAAACAATAGAAGTTGGCACGTGGATAGAACTTGGATCTTTCTAATGTAAGGGTAGATGCAAAACATAGGCATCCAAAAGTTCTGAGAGAACTGTAGTCTGCCTGTTGGTCAAAAAGATGGTAGAGAGGAGTTTGCCACTATATAATGGATAGAGGCAGTCTATTGAATAGATAAGCAGCCTCCCTATAATTTTATTGACAATCTTGACTGAAAAAAAAAGAGCTCGTGAAACATTTAGTAAATGTTGGTGCTTTCTTTCAACTATGGAGTTTTGTTTAGGACGGCCAACACATGAGTATTGGTGAATGACTCCTTTGGAATTGAAAAATTCAGTGAAGGTTAGTTCTAGAGCATTGTCATAGCGAAATTTCTTTAGAGTAACTCCAAACTGATTTTCTATGAGTTTGAAGAATCTTAGAACTATGGACAAAACATCTGATTTTCTTTTAAGGAGATATATCAATTTATATCTTGAGAAATCATCAACAAGGGTTAAGAAATATTTATGTTCACCTCTAGTATGAGATTGATAGAGACCCTAGATGTCACAATGTAAGATATCAAACGTTTTATTTCATATATGATTGTTTGATTGAAAAGGAAGTCTTCTCCGTTTAGCTAAAGGACAAACTAAACAGGGGATATTGTCTTTGCATGTTTCAACAGGTATTACAATCTTTCAAGACATTTACAAGTTTGTAAGAGGAGTGGCCAAGTCTGTTATGCCATGTATGATGTGATATACATGATGCAGAAACAACATTAAATTTATATGAATTAGTATGTAAGATACAAAGTCCTTATTGTAGTTCAGCTTTGCCAATCGTTCTCAAAGAGAACTTGTCTTGGATTAGACAAAAATTATCAAGAAACTGAATTATGTAAGGAGATTTTATAGTCAAAGCACTAATTGATATGAGATTGAATTTGAATTCAAGGATGAAGAGAATATCTTCAAGTAATAGGTCGGATGATATATGAATAATGCTAACAAATTATACAGAAAGTTGTGTGTGGTCTTGGAAAGAGACATTAAAACCAGTTACAGGTTTAATGAATGTGAATAATTCCTGTGAATAGCAAATATGTGCAGTTGCTCAAGAATCAATGACCCAAGAAGGTAAATCAGATATGTGTTTTAGTAAAGAATAGCAAGTATCTACTATATGAGATGAAGATGGAACAACGGAAGGTGAATTACTTGTGGTTGATGGTGATTCTATTTTCACCTTGGCTAGGTGGGACTATAGTAAGGTGAGCAATCCTTGGCACTGTTCAACATTCATACTTGAGAATGGATCATTGGTTGTGGATGTGATTGCTATGTTGGTGGTTTAGTCTTGGAATTGCGGTTGCTTTTGTATCCAGAAGGGAAGCCATGAATCCTATAGCATTTCTCAACAGTGTGGCCAGAAATGTTGCAATGAGTGCATATGGGGCGATCTTTCTTCTTTGATGAAGGATTTGAGGAACGTGAATGACTTTGATTCTGTGAGATTTTTTTCACCAACATGGCTGAGTTTTTAGTATTGACAGAAGCATGTGGGATGGTTTGGGAGAGCGAAGCACGTTGTTCCACTTCTTGAACTACTAAAGATAATGCTTTCTGAAGTGTAGGTTATGGTTCCATGAGAAGTAATTGAGTGCAAATTTGGGAGAAAGATCATTGAGCCCCATGAGAAACATCATTACATGTTCTATTTAGAAGTGATCTTGAAGTTCTTTGACTATTCCACATGAGCATTTTCCTCACGAGCATTGAGGACGATACATGACAAGTTCATTCCAAAGAGTCTTGAGTTTGGCAAAGTAGATTGTGACTTAATGTTAGTTTTGGTTCAAGTTTGATAGTTTGCGGCGCAACTGGAAAATTCGAGGTCTGTTCTTTCTTTGGCATCTTCGTTGGAGATCTAACTATATCTCTCGAGCTGAATCTGCGAAACAAATTTTGGCGACAATTTCTTTTGAAACATAATTTAAAATCCAAGTGGTAACAATGTTGTTGCAAATGATTTAGGAGCTTCAAAGAGAGTCAGTGAACAGGTAAGAAGACTTTGTTCTTAACGGCAAGGTCGAGGGTGAAAGCTCAATTCCAAGAAGTATAGTTGGTTTCTATTAGGAGATCAGAGACCAAAACTAAGTTTGTACTATCTGAATGATGAAGATAGTATGGGTTTTCATACATTGCTATGAAGGAAGATGGTGTTGGGTTGGGGTTGGTGGTTGAAGATGAGTTTTTGGAAATATGGGATGAAGAAGGTTGAAGAACGGGTTCTATATCAGCCATGGTGGTTTTTTAGGAAGATTCATTCTTAACTGATACCATATTAAAGCATAGAGTAAATAAACTCTTTCTTGTTTATTAATGTTGAATGAGGTCATTATAGATAGCCAAAAGTACAACAGTTGCTACAACAATTACAAGAAACTGTTTCACAGTATTTATAACAACATTGAAACTAATTTTGATTTACTCTAATAGTTATTAATATTGTTATTGTTTGGCCATGAAGGATAAAGGTAACTATAACGACAACAGTAAACGTGATAAAATTCATAGCTTTAGATAAACGTGATCAAAAGGAATCCAATTGCATTAATGATTGTTATCTGTTACAATTGATCTATAGATAAGAAATGCAAAGAGTTTGGAGAAGAAGAAAGATTGGCAAGAGAAAACTTTGGCTTCAATTCATATCTTTGGTATTCTACATATCTGAAATATATAAAGAGAAACTGAGATTAAAAACTCTTACCTATACACACACACAACATACAATTCCTCATATAATTGATTATTTCTAGAATATGTATTTGTGCCATAATACAATAGGCCAAGAAATGAGAAAAGAAAATAAAGACAATTAGTGGGCTATTTTAACTTTCCCTGCAAACCAATGACTGTTGAATCAATGACAATAAGTTTATGCTTCAGTTGGTGAAAATTTTGAGCTGAAAATGGTTCGGTGAGGATATCTGCAATTTGTTCAGTTACTGAAAGATGTCTAACAAATAACTTGTTCTTTTGTATAAGATCTCGAACAAAATAGATGCCAAGTTCAACATGCTTTGTCTTGGAATGTAATATAGAGTTTGCACTAAGATGCACTGCACTTAGATTATCGTACCACAAAACAGGAGGATGAGGCATATTAATGTATAAGTCATTCAAGAGAGAACGAATCCATACTAGTTTGGTTACCAGAAGAGCAAAGGAATGATATTTACCTTCAGTAATAGACCTAGAAATGATAGATTGTTTTTTAGAACTCCAAGACACTAAGTTATTTCCAAAATAAACACAGAAGCCAGAAGTAGATTTCCTATCATTTGGGTAAGAAGCCCAATCTGCATCAGCAAAACCCACTAAAGACAAGCTATCAGACTTGCTAAGCCATAAATCATGGTATAGTACACCTTTAAGATATAATAGAATTCTTTTTACAAGCTGCCAATGTGTATTTTTTGGAGCATGCATAAATTGACAAGCTTTATTGATATCTTATGATGAGTAAGTGTAGCATATTGTAATGTACCAACAACACTTCTGTACATATGCACATCATGAAATTGTTTCCCTTTATTGATAGAAATTGTTCTTTGTAACAGATCAGTAATATATTTCGACTGAGATAAAAACAAACCTCTACAGTTGGGTATGAAACCTCAACTCCAAGAAAGTAGCTCCACTTTCCCAAGTCCTTAAGTTCAAATTGATTGTTTAAAGAATGAATTAAGGAATCCAAGTCTTTCTCATAATTGCCCATAATGATCAAATCATCAATCTAAATCAAGACATAGTAGTAAGATGTAGGAGTAACACATATTAATAAAGATGTATCAGCCTTAGAAGCTCTAAAACCAAATGAATATAAACTTGAGCTCAATTTTTCATACCATGCTCAAGTGGCTTGTTTAAGGTCATAACGTAACGACTCAACTATTTATACTAAGCTGAAGTCATTACTACTAAAACAAATAAAACCCTTTTTATTTAAAATAAAAGAAAATACTAAATTTTAAAAGAAACTATTCAAATATTCATTTATAAAATATAAGTAAAGTATGTAAAGAAAATAATAGATAAAATATTAATTTGAGCCCTATTTAAAATAAAATGAAATATCATAAGAATACTCATGAGTTCTAAAATAAAATATTGTAAATCAAATGCGGAAGAAATCATAAATTTTCCCCTATGACGAACTACGGTCACTTCTTGTCATTCGCCAGCTTGCCCCTACCTCTACTTTTGCCTGAAATATTAAACATAGAAGGAGTGAGTATAAACATATACTGAATAAAGGACCCAGTACTAGTCCTGCTACGTGTCTGTTAACTTCCTGTTAGGGTCCTATAAGAAAGTACTGCATAACTATCGTGCTCCCTAACGCACACTATCCAGTGATCTCTTAGGGACACATCTAGGCTCTCGATGAACTGAAAGAAAACACCCTAAAAGAGAGTTAAGTTATAAGTGATCCTATTGAATCATGCATAAAAGCTATCCACACAGGCATAAATAGGTGGTGATCCTATACAACCCGATTTAAATGTAACTAATAACGAAAAAAAAACTATACAACCCTACAATCCAACCCAACCCATATTTTACGGGTTGAGTTGGTTTGGGTTGAAAACTAAATTCAGGTTAGTCGGGTTGCCAACTCAAATAACCCAAAAATATGAGTTGGGTTGAGAATGTCTCTCAACCCAACCCAACCCAACCCGATTTCACCTCTAGTCTGAACACAGCAGTCGAACGAAGACGATGAACGATAGTGGTCCTTAGGCTACAGCGGCTAGGACAGCTTGAGGAGATGAGTAAGGAAGAAGATGAATAGTGTGCACGTGGTTCTGGGTGCTTTATTAATAATAATAATAATAATAATAACAATAATAATAATATTATTATTATTATTTATATTCTCCATCTCTTTCTTTTCGTTTTAAAATAAATAAAAAATCAATATTCTTTTTCCTCATTAATATCTCATCACAACCAATTTTCTCTTTTTCCAAAAATATAATATATTTTCCTTAAGAATTATATTATCCTCATAATATAATTATTCTTATCATTCCATAACTTAATTATATATACACATGTATACAATTACCCATAATCCTCTAAACTCCACTAAATTTAATTAACAAATGTCAATCCATACAAAAAATCAAAACTTAACAACAAAATTTTAATTTCAAAAATTAATTAAATATTCTTCCAGTAAATATCTAAGTAAATTTTCACAAACAAAATAATTCTCCACAAATATCTCAAATAACCCCTAGTAATTCAAACATAATTAATTTAAACTAAAATAATTAAGCTTAAAACTTTTCTTAATTTTTGGGGCGTTACACATAAAGAGCCATTTTCAAATGACAAACCATAGGATGTGCTTTTGACATCAAAATCGAATGATTCACTACTAGAAAAATGAGTTTTAATGACACTAATAATCAAGACATTATGTCGTTGAAAATAAAAAAAATTGGTGGAGTGAAGTAAATTGTGTCGTTAAAAATAAAAATACGAATTATTTCTTGACACAGACACAATTTAATTTGTTTTGACACAATTTTTACGTCGTTAATTAATGACAAATTTTTTGTGTCATTAAAAAAATTTCCAAATGAAAAATCCCCAAATTTTAAATTTTTTTAATTTCTTTCCCTCACACAATAAAAACCTCAAATTTTCTCTCAAGCAAAACGTTGCCGTCGAACGAAGCCTTAACTCAATTTTTTTCTCTCTCTACCAAAAATGCAAAAAATTCTCATCGAACGACGTGGGCAACTGTATCATTGTGAAGAACCCTTGCCTTCCAAATGACAAATCGTATAGACATTTTCATCTAAGATGCCATCAAGAAAAGCTTATTGACATCTAATTAACATTTACTCCATCCTTTCATAATTGCTATAGGTAAGAGCATGCAAATAGTAACAGGTTTCACAATAGGTCTAAAAGTTTCATTGTAATCAATATTAGATGTTTAATGAAACCTTTTAGCAACTAAGCGTGCTTTATATCTATGTTATCATAGGATGAATGGATGTAGATTGTAGTTGAGTGTTCGTACCAGAATTGGTTTGATATTGTGATTCCATAAGACTTGGAGATTGAGTAGTACCTTCACTACTGACATCATTCTTAGAGCTACCTTGAGTACCTATCTCTAAAGGATACACGATAGTAGCGTTTAGATGATCAGTGTTATTAGAAACGGTGTCGATGTGTTGCCTATCCTCATTATGGTTCACAAGGGATGATTGAGTTATTGAGTGAAGTGGTGGAGATAGAACATTTTTGGATTTGAAGACATTGGAATGAGATGAAAATGATGCATATGGAAATGAATTTTCATCAAATAATACATGTCTAGTAATGAAAACACTACAAGAACAATGGTCTATGACGACAGTTTTTTTATGCCGCAAATAAAATCCATAACAGTTATTTACAATCATAATATCACCTGTTGTGGAAAGTCCTTCCATGACAGTTTTAAAAAATTGTCACAATAAGTGTTTTCATGACAGAAAATAAATGTCATCATTTACTATTTTATGACAACAAATAACTGTCATCATTTGCATATTAATGACAGTTACAAAAATATCACGAATTCGTTTATTATGACATTTTTTTCATGTCAAGGATATGTCAATCGTGACAGTTTTTATAAAATGAAATGTCATTTTTTTTATATTGACGACAGTTACAAAAATGTCACGAATTCGTATATTATGATATTTTTTTCCTATCAAGGATATGTCAATCGTGACAGTTTTTATAAAAGCAAATGTTATTGTTTCGATATTGACGATAATTACAAAATATCACGAGTTCGTATATTATGACATTTTTTCCTGTCAAGGATAGGCCAATCATGATAGTTTTTTTATAAAATTAAATTGTCATTGTTTCGATATTGACGACAGTTACAAAATATCACGAATTCGTATATTATGACATTTTTTCCTGTCTTATATTCCTCAATTACTACTGTCGCGACGCAGAGTGGCCGACCTCCTCGTTTATTTAATTTCGATGAATAAATAATTTTGGAGTCGCCACCAACCATATTAAGGTGTGATTGGTCACGCAAATAGAAAAAAAAATGGTCTACATAAATTCATGAGATTAAGTTCGAGAGTCAGTTGTGTGTATGGAAAGTGTTAACACCCATAAAATGGTAATCAAATTTTATCTTTTAAAGTAAATTATAGGGGTTCACAAAACAAATTTTTTTATTTAGTTTTTTTAAATGTCCCGTGGATATCAATTCACATTGAAAAAATAAAACCTAAGCATAAATTGATAATTATGGGTGGCATAGGAGTCATTAGAAAAATAAAAATTATTTTTGTTTTAAAAGATATTTTTTTATTCACCTCAAGAATATTAAAATACCAAAACTTTAATATTTTAATCTCCATCATAAGTGTCTAATGAGAAATTTTATGTATCTAAGAATTAATAAATTCATAGAAAACACTACTCAGTCCCAATTTAAATATGAAATGTGTTTAGAATTTTAAAAACAATCTATTAATTTAATTCCAAATCGAGAAATTTCATGTATTCATGGAATTTAAATTATAAAATCCATAAAAAAACAATAGTTTTTCTCTAATTTAGATTTTATTTCAAATTGGAAGATAAATAAATAATAATAATGACAAAACAGTGTTAACTTATTTCATAAGATAATATGGTGAGATAAAATAATACAAAGAAGTTTGAGATAAAATAAACAGTGAGATACATAAAATAAATACATAAAATAAATGGGATACATGCGAAAATGCAAAATAATGATGCAAAATAATTAATCAGAAATAATTAATCAAAGCATGCCAGAGAGGATAATTGGGTAATGAATTAGCGCATGATGGCATAATTAATTAAGACATGATGTCAACATGTTCAATGAATAATTAACCCAGATACCAAATAATTAAAAGGATGCTAACCCAGTACCAAATAATTAAAAGGATGTTAATTAATTAATAAATACAGATGCAAATAATTAATTGCTCAGTGCCAAATGGGTAATTAAAGTTACCCAAATGGATGTTAAATAATTATTGCAATATGCATATAAATATCATAGCCAAATGGATGCTAAAAAATTATTGTAAAATATTATATATTATACAGAAGCCAAATGGAATATGCATATAAATATCATAGCCAAATGGATGCTAAAAAATTATTGTAAAATATTATATATTATACAGCAGCCAAATGGAATACTAAAATATTATACAGTGGCCAAATGGGATACTAAAATATTATATATTATACAGCTGTCAAATGGGATACTAAAATATTATAGAGCAGCTAAATGGGATACTAAAATATTATACAGGGATACCAAGCAGCCAAATGAGATAGTAAAATATTATACAAAAGTCAAATGGGGTACTAAAAGATTAGAGAAGGAAAGGGATGTCAAATAATTAAACTTAATAGACGCAAATGGATACCAAATAATTAAGATAGATGCAAAAAAATGTAAATAACAAATAAAATATTAACACAAACGACAAATGGGTGTCAAATAATTTAAATGTAAATAACAAATGAAAGACTTAACACATAGGGAAAATGAGTGCCAAATAATTCAAATGTAAATAACAAATATAGAATTAAAACAGAGGGCAAATGGGTGCCAAATAATTCACATATAAATAACAAATAAAGAATTAAAACAAACGGCAAATGGGTGCCAAATAATTCAAATGTATATAATGAATAAAGAATTAACACAGAGGACAAATGGGCAATGAATTAACAATTATTAAATTGACTTAAATTAAAAAAAACTTACCTACAAAACATGTTTGGCTTATTCTTTCTTGATCCTTTCAAAATCTTCCAAATCACCGCCAAATGTAAATACTTTTTTCTCTCAAATTCTTTGATCAAATCTCTCAGAAAAAATCCTCCATTAAAAAGATCTCATCCTTCTCTTTTTATAGGGCAAGGTTGATAGTTTCTTTTTTTTAATTATTAGGTGAAGTGGAGTGAAAGAACGGAGAGAAAATGGGAGAAGGTGGGAGAGTGGGAGAAAGTGAGAGAGTGGGAGAAAGTAGGAGAGTGAGGATTAATGGACGTGGTGAAGAAGAAAAACAAAAATAGGGGGTGGTTGAAAAAAAATAGGAAGAAAAAACAAACATTTTTTATTTTTTATTTTAATTTTTTATTTTTTTAATTTGTTTTTGTTTTCATTTTTTTTAAACATAATATTTAAAATCCAAAATCTAAAAATTAAAATTAAATTCAAATTCTTTTATAAAAAATAAATAAATACATAAATAAAAATGTAGGACAAAATACGTTATCTAAAACTACATTTTTTTACAATAAAATACATGTCATGTTCTTCTTGTAGCTCTGCCACTACACTAACCAATTCAATGATAATAATATTCTAATACATCACACTCATATGAAAATAAAGAGTCAACACTTTAATATATATACGTAATAATACACTTTGTAATATTCGTATACCCATTGACTAATAACCATTTTTTGTTAAAAGGTAGTTTACATACAAAAGAATAAATATTGACATCTTTAGCTACCAACAAGCCTAAAATAAATATTAGAACCAAGATTTTGCTACCAACCAAACAAAAAGTCTTATATCAATCAATTGCTCTAAGTTGGCTTCAGTGCTCCAATGGATTCTTCCAAACCTATAGTAAGAAAACAAAATCTCATTTTAGAGTAAGACTAAAAAACATTTTCAAAGCATTAATTCACAAGTAAACGAAAACAGAAAGTTTATACACCTAACTCAATTCATATGTCATCCCACAAAGGATCATCCCACAAAACTTCCTACCAAACAATCCACAAGTGAGTGATACTAATTTTTCACATGCCACAATGGATCTAAAATACCTCCTACCAAACAATGAACAGGTGAATAAAATAAAACGCATGATGAATTTCTCAACTTGCCGCAAGTCCTTCAACCTTCTTCTCTACTTAGCCTAAATGATAGTTCCTGGAAGATGAGATTTTTAAAACATAAGTCTAAAAAACTTAATGAGGTTTTATGAAATCTTTTTCGCAATGCTCTTTGATAAACCTTTTCAACAAAGCACAAATTCTAACACAAATTAATTTATCGATAAACACTTCATTTCGCAAAACATATCAAAACGTATGTAATCATTTTTACAATAAAGTTAGATAAACTCGCGAATCACATAAATATTCATTTTGCATAAACACTCATTAGTCAACTATTCTTTTCGCCAAGGATCCTGAATCGTTCTCTATGTTTGGTCTCATTACCTCGTGTTTAGACTACTGTATTAACAACATCCGAAAACATACAAATTTGTTCTTGTTGCTCAGGCGCTAAGCTTTATACGCTCCTTTCAATGCATTAGGCAACTTCTTATGACCATGTAGTCTCGTACACCCCATGGTGGCCTTGACTCTTTATGTGCACATAAAAGTTAGTATCATCTCAAAGAAACAACTAATGGTTTGAAAACCATTTTATAGTATTGAAATCATAATCATGCTTGAAATCATATAAATTTTTCATACAAATCTCTTTTGAAACACTTCTCATTTGAAATGCTTCTCATTTGAATTCTTCTTTCAAATCAGTAAAGAGAAATCACAATAAAGTTTTTAACATAAATTCATTTGAGAGAAAACACTCACAAAACTTTGAAAGAAAAGCATTCAGCACACTTCACCAAAGATCCTCCTCTTCCTTCTCGTTTTGTAGAGCCTTCTCGTGGAACAAATCGCAGCACTTAACACTTGATTTTCTTCTTCTCGCCAAAGCAAAACAGCAACATTTTAGTTTTCTCACTACTAGAAATTTGGGTTTAACGATGCAAAATTTGTGTCATAAAGAGTTTCAACAACATAATTTTTGAGTCATTGAAGCCCCTGTCAAGAAATGCTATTTAACGATACTTTAAAAAATGTGTCATTAAAGATGCTTAGATGACGCCAAGATTGTGTTATTAATATCCTTACCTCAATGCAATAAATATGTCACCATTATCTATAATTCAACACCAATATATTGTCATCAATACCTTTACATTGATGTGAATATATTGTCATGTTTAAATGTTTTGTTGCACACAATTCTTAATGCACCTCAACTAATCTCACGGGACAACCCCTTTGACTCTACAAGATTTGGGTATCAAGAAAACTCGTAGGAAATTAATTCCTAGGTTGGAGGCCACCATGCATTGTATCCATGACCTCTTAGTTAATTTTTTAACTTTTTACCACTAGGCCAATCCACGATGGTTACAACACTGATTCTGTTTAATAAAGGCTTATATGTCGATACTTGTTTGGCGTCGTTATTTTCCAAGTCACTACATATATTTTTTGACATATAAATGATTGATATATAAATTAATTAAATACATGATTCAATTTACCCACATATGTTTAGAAATATTTTTTTATTGATAACAAAAAAATGTAAATTACATTCTTGGTAAAGGCTTTACAATAATCCAAAAGATAAATTAATAATCTAATCAAACTAACTCATAAATGGACTTTGATCGATCTCATAGTCCACGAATTCTTTAACTACCTGTAAATTTGCTGAGCTCCTTCAAACGGCAGGCGAAGAGCTTAAGAGCTTGTGAGAGAGAGGGAAAGTTAAGAGCGTTTGCGAAGAGGAAGAAACGTCGTTGGAGATCATTTACGAGAGAGAAAGACAGCGACGACGTGAGATGGAGTAAGATTTTTTTCAGTCGTGGTTCGCAAGAGGAATGAAAGCATCGAATTATTTTTTTAAATAAAAAACGTACGAATGAAGGAAAAAAATAATTTTTTATCAGGTAATTTTTAATGACACATAATTTATGTTGTAAATTAACAACGAGAAAATTGTGTCAAGTAAACCCAATTTGTGTCGAGAAAACATAATTTGTGTCGAGTAAATGTGTCATGAAAAATTTCACATTTTTATTTTTAACGACACATTTTATTCCTCCCACCCCTTTTTTCTTGATTTCAAGTGTCATTAAAATTTATATTTCTAGATAACTTTATTTGACGACAGTGGCTAGATTGGTGGGTTTGATGGCTAAGGCTTGTTGTGGCGACAACAACGACAGTGGCTGGAGTATGGAATCGACAATGGCGAGTGACAGAAAATTGGAAGGCAAGGGTTCTTCACAACGACGCAGTAGCTCACTTCGTTTGATGAGATCTTTTTTTTGCGTTTTTGTTAGAGAGAGAAAAAAATTATATTAAGGCTTTCTTCAACGATAATATTTTTGCTTGAGAGAAAATTTAGAGTTTTTATTTAGTTTTAATTTGTAAGGGAGGAGAAATTAAAAGTTTTTGTAATTTGGGGTTTTTTCATTTGGAAACTTTTAAATGTCACAAAAAAATTATCGTTAATTAACGACGTAAAAATTGTGTCAAAACAAATTAAATTATGTCAATAGAATTGTGTCAAGAAATAACCCGTATTTTTATTTTCAACGACACAATTTACCTCACTCCATCCCTTTTTTTATTTTCAACGACACGATGTCTTGATTAGTAGTGTCATTAAAACCCATTTTTCTAGTAGTATTTTTTAAAAAAAATTATTTTTTGCAAACTTAATGACCAAGTCCTCTATTTATAAAGCCTTTAAACTAACTTAGTCATGCTTAAACTCTTTCTAATTCACCAGCTCCTGCTTAAAACTCTACACTTGTAAATTTAATATTTAATCCAGCCATGCGTAACTCCTTAATCTTATACGTTAACCCCTGTCAAATCAAATTTGACATTTTCTTCGTCAAACATTTCTTCTCACCTAACTCTATACCACGAATAACTTCAACCACTTAACATTTCTCATGAAGAACCTTATCGCGTGAGCTAACCAACTTTTACTCACATAGAACTCTTATTGCGAACATAAACTTCAAGGCTTCCTCATAGACTTCTTCTCCGCGAAACACTTTATTCTTCTCGCGAAGACTATCCAAAATGCCTAGTCCAACACTTAGTCAAAACTTTCACTTCTTAACTAACATGGAAACTATTTCTCTTGAAAGCGTTTAGACTTATATATAGGTCCTACTGCAAATCCTTTTTTCTCAAAACTTCCTTGCGGATTAACTTCTAAATCGCAAAACTTATACTTAACCATAAAAATTTTTATCAATTAATCATTTCTGCGGATTTATTCAAACGCCAACTTCTTAATACTTAGCCAAATTTTACTTCTTAGTGCAAAGTCTTATTTCAAAACACCTACTCTATTCTAAAACTCAAAATTTCAAAACTCTTAATCAGATTTTAAATTCTTATACTTAAATTAGAAACTATTCTTACAATAATAGTGAACAATTTACAGTAATCTAGCTCTGCATGCCACAATCGTGAAGTATAATGGTGTCGAGAATAAGTTTTCCTAAGCATCAAAGCTCAACCAAAAGAAAGAAGGATTGCGAAAACAAACCTTTGCGAGGATGAAGAAGCTCACCTGAATTTGGAATCGTTTTGATAAAGAAAAAAATTTCTTGCTTCCCGCTGAATGTATGAAGACTTTGAAGGGGACAAAGCTGAAAGCTCCAATCGTTTCTGTAACTGATGGAAGACTTTGAAAGTTTGATGGGAATGAAGGGTTTCAAGAATATTATTTGATGGATAGGGAAGCGGAAGACAGGGAAGCTGAAATCTTTTTTACTTTGAAGAGTTTAAAGGGTTTAAAAAATATTGTTCTGTGACCCTCTTTCCCTCAATATTTGAACCCCTTAGTGTTTGAAGGATGTGAAGAGCTTGATACTATTTGAATGCTTGAACGTTTGAATGTCTGAATGTGCACGACTTGAAGAATAGATATGAAACAACTACAAAAATTATGAGGAGCTTTGATGGTGATAGCTGATAATTTTTTTGTTTTTGGGAGAAATTGGAATTTTAATAGGTGTTAATTGTTTTTTAGGAAGTTTGAGTTAATTATGGGGTATTTGTGGTTTGTTGAATAATTGTATTTGGGATGCAAGTTTTTCACTTAGGTAGGAGTATTTAAGACATTATTCCAGCAATTTTTTTTTCATATTTTTTTTATTTTGCTATTTTATCAATTGAAATAAAAATTATCATTTATCTAAAATAAACCTTTTATTTTGATATTTTTCAAGTCAATTCTTTACAAACATATAATCGTCATTTCATAAAAGGCACCATGAACTGTACCTAAACTCTATAGAAAAAAAGGTCCAACATAAACTAATTTTATTGTTAACATGATATAAATTAAGATTTATTAGAAGTAGAAAATATAGAAATCTTTAATGTTGTTCAACCAAAATTACATTTTAATTCAAATCATAATTCCCTTTTAAAATGAACTATTCTAATTTTTGACTGAGTTTCAATTGTAAATATATATAAAGAGAAAAAAAAAGGAAAAATTAACACCACATGTAGAAAGTTCAAACACAATTTGTTATATTTTAGTTAGAGACATTTGCAAAAATGATAAAATAAATTATAATAATTAAGTCTATAACATACATATACTTTATTATGCCAAAATGGCAAAAATAAAGCTCAATTCACACATATAAAAACTTGGATTTGATTATTTTTTGTTATTTTTACAAGATCACAAACCTTAAAAAACATTTTTATAAAATATCTAAACTAATTTGTCATCCAATACAATTTTAATAACCAAATTGGACCTATTATTTTAATCATTGATATGCTGATACTTAATATATGAACTTAAGTTAATTATTTATAATTTTTATAGTTTAAGTTACAAAATTAAATTTTGTTAGTTATTTGAATTGCATGATTAAAGGATAGAAAATTACATGAAAATATTAATATTATTATAAATATGAATATAAAATATAAATGTTCATTATCCATCAGTAAGATTAGTGTCTACTATGTATCAAGTAAACATGGTCTCTTAGTGGCTATGTAATGTCACATCCTACTTGTCAAGTTGCCTACAAATAGTGATATTTGAGTGGAGTTGTAAGAAGTACACACATTCAAGAGAAATTCAAAAAAAAGTGCAGAAATTTAATAATTTTAAGATTTTTATTTTTTTATTTTTTATTTATTTTATTATTTTAATATTATATTTTTCGATTTTTGTATTTCGGTTGTGCCTCGATTTCACAACAAATGTATATATTATTATAAGTTAATTGTTGAGACAATGCAAATATCACAATTAGATTCAAAGTATAACTAACATTTTACAAAAATGCAAATATAGCAAAATCTATCAAAGTATATAAATTGTAAGTATTTGTCACCGATAGAAAATAAGAGTTTATCAGTGATAGACTTTGTTATATTTGCAATTTTTTAAAACGTAATTATACACTTTATTATTATTATTATTAAAATTATTATCCGTTTTAATTTGTTTGGTTGTGGGAAAATTAACCATATTTAAATTACAAAGCTATGTTGTTTTTATATAAATTATTAGGAAAATTTAGGAAAAAGACCATTGTTAGAAAAGAAAAACATTGATTCATTCAAAATTTTATTGATATATAATGAAATAGACGTGGAAGGAATATATAATAGGAAAATTGTATCATATGACAAAAATATTTAAAAAAAACGGTTCATAGCACAGTTTTTGCATATTGCGAATATGACAAAATTAGTGATATTAGATGACTATCAAACGGTTATTAGAGAGCTATCAGAGGTTTATCGACTTTTAAATTTGCTACTTTTGCAATTTAGAGAATGAAGTGACATGAATCTTATTATCATAAAATGTTTTTGCTATTTTTGCAAGCGTTCCAATATGATATATATATATATATATAGTAGAGAAAAATTACAAAAGAAAATTAGAAAACACTTCAAAAAATTAAGGAATAGTTTGTTATACCAAACATATTAAAGGATTGAGATTCTCCTAAAATTACTTTTATCTTCTAAAAGCAACTCCAAATGAATAACTCATTCGATATAGTTAATATAGTTATATTATTGTAGGAATAGTTGCAAATATAGTAATTAGATTCAAAATAATTTAGTATATAACAACAATTTTCTTTTAAATTACAAATATGACAAAATCTCTCAAATATTAATTTTTAAAATCTCAATGATAAAAATCTATCACTAATAGACCATGTTGCAAATATTAGTTTACCACTGTTAAACTAGAAGAGTCTATCTGAAGTCTATCATCGATTGACTTTGACAGATTTTTGTATATTTATAATTTTTTTAAATGTTGCTATTTACTTAATTATTATTCTTAAAATTCCTACCCATTACAATTATCTAATATTGTATATACATAACCTTTTGTTAAAGTTACTCGATATACTCAAAATATTGTATGAAAAATGACATTTTCGGTCTTTCACTACAAGAAAATGTCTTTCCCAATGCATAACACAAATGTTGGGATAAGTGACATTGGAAAAAATCGCTTCTCCCGACATCCTACAAGCTACCTTGGAAAAGGGATGCAATTCTGACACGATAGGTGACGTCGACATAAGGCAATTTAATAAAAAAAATAGATAACTTCTCCCACATAAGGCAATTTAATTAAAAAAAATAGATAACTTCTCCCAACGCCATCCTCTGGGTTGGTGTCACGAACTACCAACGTAGTGTCAGCATATGTAAAATATTTTAATATATTAAAATTCTTCTGACGCTATGCATAATGGCATTGGGGTTGGTGTGGGAACTTTTGACACACCCCAACAGGCGTCGAAAGTTCCCCTTTAAAACCAAGTTTTTCATATATGTAAACAGATCTGAAACACACCCCAACCAAAAACAAGAGATTCGCCTCAGACGAAAAATGAGAGGAGGGAGAGATTTTGGAATCTTGTCATTGTCCACCATCTGATCTTCATCGTTGGGTCTTCGTCATTGCTCTTCGCCATACGATCTTCACCTTTGTCTGCCTCCCTTCGTTGTTGGTAAGGTAAGCCATTGTTTTTTTTTTCTTTATTTTGGTTTAGGGATTAGAAATATTATTAAATTTGTTATTTTTTGTGTTTTTTATTGCACGTCAAGGGCCTCTTAGTGTGTTATTCTAATTCCCACCGCCGCCAATCTTTTTTTTTTTCACTTGTCGCCACCGCCAACCCATTGGTATATAATTCTTTTGTATCAATAATGTGTAAACTATGTTCATTTTGTTGTGGATTTAAAATGTTGATTTTTTTTAGTTTGTTGTTGACTTTAATTTGTTGTTGATTCTGCAAAAAAAAATAAAAATAAAGGATCTCGACTCATTTTTCCTGACTCTGATCCCAACGTGGATTTATGCATCAGAGAATGATTTCTCAATGCTTTTTCATATATCTCTCGACTCTTTTGTGCATCGAAAGACCTCCATTTTCTTGTAGTATTTGAATTTTAAAAAATATTTATGGAATAACTTTATTATTATTATTTTAAATAATAGCATGATAGGATTAATTTTACCAAAATATCTCTCCCCCATTTTCTTTCCTCTTTCCTCCTCCCTGCTATTCTCATCATCTTTTTTCTCTTCATCTTTCTTATTGTTTTATTAATGCAACCAACCATTCTAATTTTGGAGATGTAGTAGTATTAAATTATCATCAACATTTTAATCCTTAAATCAATATTTTTACATTTCTATAAGTTTCGTGCTAAATCGACATTTTTATTATATCATAAAAAAATTTAAAAAAAGAAAAAATTAAGCATAAAAATGTACTGATTTAAATATAAATATAAATCTAAATAACAAAGCATTTATTTATTAATTAAAAATTTATTAATTAGTTTTTCGAAATGCTCATAAAAATCAACATTTTTTCGATATTTCTATTAGAAAATATCTTTATTTTAAACCTTTACACCACACTCATCTCCAATTCTTCACTATATTATTATTATTATTATTATTATTATTATTATTATTATTATTATTATTATTATTATTATTATTATGATTATTATTA
>JBBPDI010000004.1:12998269-13023567 GCA_037974545.1 Cucumis variabilis
TAAGATTTGAATGAAATATTAATTAAATATAATTTAATTAATTATTAACTAATTGATTAATTGTTAATTAATTAGTTTAGTAAAATAATCCTATAATTCTCTCCTACTCCTTTTCTATTCCAAGAAGAAAAGAGAGTTATAAATATCTAAAAGAAAATAGTTTTCTTTAACCAGTTAATCAAGAAAAAAAAAGTGAAGTTTTTATTCTCTTTGCAAAAGAAAAAAAAAATCTCTTAAATATGGCAACATTTTCCCATTCCAATTGGTTCCCACAAACCAATCTCATCCCAGAGAATAGGAAGGTCTCCGATAGGAGGTATCCGAATTTGAAGATTGATTTGTAGATTTAGAGATGTCATCAAAAGTAAGTTTCTCGTATCCTATAAATTAAAAGCATGCTTAGAATTTATTTAGATTTTTTATTCTAATTTTGTCAATGTACTGGTATTTTAAGAATGCCAAATTAATTTGAGTAACGGTTCTTTAAATTTTTCCGCTGCCATTGGACTTTTATCCCTTCAAAAAGACGCTTGAATAGGCGCAAGAGGCTGAATAGGCCAAATATCCTAGAGAGAGAGGCAAAAAGGAATAGCCTTCTGTCATCTTCAAATGTTTTCTTCTTCTGCTCCGATCAGTTGTAAAAGTGTAAGCTTGGCTTCTAAGAAGGGAAGAATCCATACTTCCATTGTCCCCTAACTTGTAATACTTCTCAAATCTCTTTTCTCTCCATTTTTGTACTTTTTTGTAATATATATTGTTCATATTGTACAAAGGCCTAAGGTCTAAATTCTTTACATACATTACATGTTTATTCCTTTTCAATCCATCATTTCTTTACTTTTCATTTGTCAAAGTGTTATTTGTAGTTTAAGTCAATGATAGTTTTTGATAAGAAGTACAACTTATAATCCTTATCCCATTAGTTGAGCTATATTCATCGCTTGGCCACTGTCAATAGCCAACTACCCGAGAGCGCAAGTAGCAAGGATAAGACTAATGCGTGTAAAGAGGAGTTTGCCACCTTAGCAAGATAACTTTCAACATTTGTATCCCAAAAGTCGAACAAGTATGCACATTAGGGGCTCAAAGGTTGTTGTTCTTAATTGCCAAGTTCTATAAGTGTTATAAGTGAATACTTCTAGATCTATCTCGTCTGATCAAACTTAATCATGTAGATCCCGAAAGGAGACTATGTGTGGCATTCAATGATTCTAAGAGGAGCACGCCTCAATCATAAGCTGATTGAGAAAGTTAAATCGTATCAAGCTCTCGCATTAAATCGTATCAAGCTCTCGCATTACTTAATGGCCTAATGGCACGTAGACTTTTCTTCACTTATTATCGCATATAAGTTAGTTCGCATACAATTCCATTTCACATCCATTTACCCTCCCCCCCCCTTTTACAGATTCTCTAGATGTACATAAGTAGTTTTAATCCTAGTTTTGATTCTTTTATACCTTTGTAATTAGTTCTTATAATGCCCAAACTAATGAGTAATTCGCTAGAACTAATGTCTACCAACAATTTTCAGTGTTCTACCTTGGATCATCCAGGTAAACCTACTGTTTCACCTGCACTTGTGAAGCAGTAGGAAAACTTGTACTCAACAAGGACTTAAGTATTATGTGATGAAGAGGTACATAGTGAGCATTTCGCATGCTGTGATCATGACCCATGACTCATTGCTTAGAATCAAAGCATGTTATATAGAGAGTTACGGTAAGCGCATTACACACGATAACCTGACTTTATGACATATTGGATTTGTGTTACACATACACATAGTTATCAAGTCCAAACACGACAAGCAAGGATCAACCTTAGGACTGAAGAGAAAGATTGAGTAGCAATCTGCTGTGGTTCCAAAGAGGAATTTAAGGTCAGATGGCTCTTTCTATCAATACCAGTTGAAGATCGCTGAGGCAAGTGAAACCATGAAAGAAATACCTATTTGTTGTAGTTGTTGGAAACTACATTCAGGTTGTTGTTTGGCCAGGAGGAGAATTTGCTACAGATGTAAGCAAGTGGAGCACACATTGACAGATGTCCTCAGAAAGTGTTCGGGGCTATTTATCAAGTTAGGTGGTTATCAAACCACTCTACCAAAGGGTAAAGAAGAATCCAATACCATGGTCTCAAACACATACCTAAGTTGTTCAAAAACTTAAGGCTTTAGTCACATCAATTCATTGTCTAAGCTTTATCAATCCAAAAGCAAACCTTAATGTTCAAATTGATGCCTCTGATTTAGGACATGGAGGAATCCTCAAATAGTTTCTAGATAAGATCAAATCAATAATTCAATTCCACTCAAGAAGTAGGAACGATACCCAAAAAAATTACTCAATGGTAGAAAAAGGAGTTACTTGTAAAAGTTCTTTGTGTTAAAACATTCCATAGAGAACTGATCAATAAAAAATTCATGACCAAAATAGATTCGAGAATTTCAAATTTTGTGTTAGCAAAAGACGTAAAAGATATTCTTTTCAAAACAAATTTTTGCCAGATGGCAGGTCGTACTGCCTTGCTTTGACTTTAAAGTTTTTCCTATTAAATGAGAACAAAACCCTTCGCTTACTATCTCTCAAGGGATTTTCTAACTCCAAAGCTCTCTTTCCTCTCTAAAACTTCTCTCAAAGAAAAATGAGTATTGACAGAGAACGTGGCAGAGGAAGAGGAATCTCTACCTCTTGAAGGGTTAGCCACTTATCTTTTCTTCTTCACACTTTGCACCCTCACTTATGAGTGTAGATTAATATGCAATTAAATTTGAGGTTTAGTTCTTGTTATTATATTATGTACTAAATAAAATTGTAAACTATTTATAAATGTATTTACCTTTACCTCTTTCCAGAATGTTTTTTTTTTCTTATTCAAATTCTTTTGAGATTGAAAAATCGTCAAGGCCCTTTATTTCCTAAAGTATATAGTATAAAAGAAAATGAACTATTTTTTTAAGCGGTAAAAAGAAAAGAAACAAAACAGAGTTAGCTTACATATTCATTATGTATTTGAAATCTTCTCGAGAGTTTGTTCTCAATGAATCAAGATGGTACACCACATCATCATATGCATTAATGACTACTAATAACAAGTGATCACTAAATGAAATATATATGCAAGTAATTAGTGTTTTTCTACTAATGCAAGTTTGAATTGATAAAAATTATACATACCTGGAATTATAAGGAGTAGTTAACCAATTGATCTTGTTCAAAAGTCGTTAATCTACTACAAAAGTTTTAAGTTGTAATCTCTCGAGTACTATGGCTAGCTGAAATAAGAGATGGATCTACGAAAACGTACTTTCAAACATTCTTCAAATCAATAATGAGTGAGTATAAGTACCTACAATAAATTTTGCACATATTAACTTATTACTAAATAAAAAGTGTGAATGTATATATCATAAAGAAGTAACATTAATTTACTTATGTGATGTAAGTCACCATTGATAAAGTCATTGATTTTTTCATGTTACAAAAATCAATGACATCTTCTGACAAGATGTAACTCTTTCGTGGTATACCAAATAACTCATGAGGTAGTTAAAAGAAAAAACTAAACCCATGAATCATTACCCTTTCAACATATTTGAGAATATACTTCAATTGTATTCATAGATTCCGACTAGTAACTTTCACCTCTTTTGTGATCGACCTTGAACCTTTTACCTAACGCATTTAAGTAACAATATAAGAACTCATATACGCAAAATTGTTTGTTTTCAATTCTTCACATTTACCTCATTCTTTGATATCGGTGGCCTAGTACCAATCACCTCCTTTTCTTTTACTTCCTCGTTTCCTAAAACTTCCTCCTAAAACCATCCAAATTTTTATAGCACAAGTAAATGATAACTTCACTTTGATAAACAATTAATACTGTAACCTTACTTTTGAAACAAACATTTTTCCTTCTTTTGGACTTTAGTTTTGGAGCAACTACCATGCTCAGATGTTGGCATGCTTTGAACTTTCTCTTCCAATTATTGAATGCGTGTACAGGTGCTTCATTTTCATCAATGATTTGTTGAGTTGTATCCACCTTTTTTTATTTTCTTGATTTTGGTTTGTGAAAATAAACAGTAGGTGTAATGAAACCACCTACATCACATACTCGAACCTCATATTCTTCAAGACACAAAGCTTGAGTCAGCACATCGTTAGGTGATTAAGCTTTCTTGGAGAACAGATCTGCATTGTTATTCAAAATCACATCCTAAAATGAGTTAAATATTATCAATAATATGTAAAAAAAAAATCATGTGATTTGGTGAAATGTGACATTGAGAATCTTATTATTTGATTGTCAATTTGTTGGATATTCGTTCATGTATCTTCTTTTTTTTTTTTTGCCTGAGTTTTTTTCCATATATTAGCTCATTCAAATTCCTGTTCATCGGAAGGACCCTTTTTCTACATATCATTAAGAGCACCATAGTTGAATTTTAAAATATTTATAAAATACTCTAACATTCTTCATTACCGTATCCTTCGCAAGATTCGCATAATCTCATCTTGACATATTATGACTATATTTGCTCTTCTTTCTTCGATCCTATTGTTTCCTTCTCACTTTCTATACAAATTTTATGTAAAAAGATTAAATTAACAAACATGATTTATATTATGGTTCATTTGATTAGAAGACAAAAGATTAATACTTGAAACTCTGGAGATAGTTTTGATCTGACAAACTCCTGCCAAATATGTGTATCAATTATGTAAGAATACAATCAAGGTGGATCTATCAAGAGTTGCGGTGCATCCACAAAAGGGATAATATATTATGTTGTCAACCAACTCTTGAATTGACGAAATGCAACTCTAGCAGTTTTCATAATGGCCGTCTTACTTCAACCATCAACTACGAATGCTCCCTGGACAAACCAAATAATGTGTAAGAAAAAAGAACCTATATGCACTAAGTATCAATATATCCATGATTGGCAACCATAGTTGCAGCATAGCCACAACATAGTACAACTCAGAATATACAATAAGTATGTAACATTTGCATGTTTTCGAGATGAGAAAGAATTATTACATATCTAACCATATTATATATTTTTCTTTCAACTCAGTCGACACTAGCTTCCACGATGCATGTGTAATTGGGATATGATGATGCACATAAGATCCAATGAAAGATTTTAACTTATGCCCATTCTCGCCAATCGATACATCATTTTCATTGTAGTCAACTATTGTTTTCTCCCCTGTACTCTTAATTCTTATAACATCATGCATCAATGTTATCCTCTTGTTTTCCTTTTTTCGATCTTTGGTTCTTCAACTTGTTCCAATTCATCTGTATTTGCATTGTCTAAACCTACTTTAACCTAGTCTAATTCAAGTGCTAAGTCCTCATCAGTTGCTAGCTTCATTGTAGAAGAATCAGTCTCATAAAAAAAAATAAAGTTCAGTTAGCTAAGTGTAAGATGCAAAATATTCATCCAAACATTTACTCATTAGCAATCCATGTGCCTTCACAATCAACTCGTACATATTTTAGAGTATTCTCATCTAAATCAAGTCAAGATTCAATTTCTCACATAGCTTTAGGAATTCATTGACAATTTATAATTGTATCTCCAAGTTCATCATCAATGTATTGATCCTTTAAATGCCTTTGTGGTGGAGTAAGAACAATAGACCATCGACTATCACTTGGATCCTCAACAAAAGACACTTGTTTTGCTTGGGTTGCGAGTATGAAAGAATCATTCTTATGCCCTATTCTATTTATGTCAACTAACACAAACCCAAGCTCGTTAGTTTTTATACCACCACTATTTTCAACCCAATCATATTTAAAAATGGAAACCTTGAATGTATTATAATTAAGTTTCTAAATCTCTTTTATCACACCATAAAAGGACATTTCTTCGATTCACTATTACAAAACTGACTTTACTTGACGCTTAAAAATTGTCAAGTATTTGTTTACTTAACGCTTTTCAATGCGTCAAGCAATCCAATGTCAAGAATAAGGGAGGTTTACTTGACAGTTTTTAAGCGTCTAGTAAAGCCAATTTACTTGACATGTAAAAAGCGTCAAGTATATGAGATTACTTGATGCTTCTTACATGTCAAGTAATACAGTGTTAAGAACAAAAGGGTTTTTGTTTGACCGTTTTTACACGTCAAGTAAAATTATACTTGATAGTTTATAAACCTCAAGTATATAAGTTTTTTTAACATTTTCTACATGTCAAGAATTTGTTTACTCTTGACACGTTTTGCATGTCAAGTTTTTTTTTAAATAAAAAATTATATATTTAAAATTTCTATATAATATATCTTGCACCTATTTTGAAGTTCAACAATGTTGAATGTATATAAGTAAAGCAAGAGAGTACACGTACAAATGTGCTAAAGTACACATTAATTGAACAATTGAATCAACTAAACATTTTCCATCAAAGAACTAATAATATTTTAACATATTGCATATATATATATATCAATGAACTATATACATACATATAGTTAGCCTAAACTTCTAACAATAGCCCAAAGTTTCCATCTATGTGTAGCCAAACTATAGGTGTATCAACAAAATATCAACAAAACTAATTTACCCTAGTTATATCAAGTAGATCAACAAAATATCACATCTATATCTAGTATCAACAAAACTTGTCTATCTAACAAAATATAATCACCATAATCAAATGTAGCCACCCAAAAAATCACAAGCTCCATGTGCACTTCATCCAACTCGAATTGACTATATGGGCTCCTTGTATCAATTTGATATGAAATCCAAAATATTAAAGTTAATACTTTGATTACTTGAATTGTAGAAAATAATTCAAATAATCATTTAAACACAACATACCAAATTTGTGACTACTATGCTCCCATTAGTGATTATATTTCTCATGTATCTCATCACATAGTACCCACATTCAACTACTCCAACATATAAAGGACACTATAAATACATAAATTACCAAAATATATACTTAATGGTGCAAATAGCTCATATACCATATACTTTTAATTAACGAATAAATATGTTTACACTTTACCTTTACTGTTTTCCATATTGAATATTTTCAATTTGTTTCAATATTTTTCTGAAAATGAAAGATCCTAATAGCTTTATTTACAAGAAACAACTACACTTGAGCCATGAAATGAACTTTCAGATGGAAAACATCATATATTAAAAAAGCTTACTTACGTGTCAGTTACGTATCTAATATCTATTCTTGATGTTGTTTGAAGTGAGTCAATATAATAAACTATCTCATCGTATGCGTTAATAGCCAAAAGTTCCTAATGACCACTACATAGATAGAATATAAGTAGATTGCCTTAACATAATCCAAAACAAGTTTCTCTATGCTAAATCAAAAGTAGACTACAACAATAAAAGTTGAACCCCCCTTCCCCTCCCTATTGCATTAACATAATCTAAACTTCTAAGATTCAGTTCAAAGAAACAAATCACCTATAGCTTATTTTATTTCCTAAAGAAACATAATATGATAAAAGCTAAACGGAGAGCATATTAAAGTATGAGCTATGTGTTTTAATATCAACAAAAGAAGAAGCAATACAATTTAATTCGAATAAACATAATATGATTTAAAATTCTAGGATTCAATTTAAAGAAATAAATTGCCTTAGCATAATCTAAAATCCTAAGATTCAATTCAAAGAAACAAATCACCTATAGCTTATTTTATTTTATAAATAAATATAATATGATCAAAGCTAAACAGAGAGCACATTAAAGTATGAGTTATGTGTTTCAATATAGACGGAAGAAAAAGCAATACAATTTAATTCAAAAAAAACATAATATGATCTAAAATCCTAAGATTCAATTTAAATAAACAACCAACCATGTTTGGTAACTCCACAAACTAAAAAGTTAAAAAAAAAAAAGCCTTGCTAGTTGTTTCACTCTTCACTACTTTTGCAATTCTTCTATTCTAAAAGTCATGCAGAGCTCTACATAGAAAGTACAATAGATAAGTTCATACTTTGAACCTAACACAAAGTGATTATATGAAAAAAGATACCTCTAGATAGGCTCCATTCTTAAGTTTTAGGTGCACTTTATTTGCAAATCGAGAAGGAGAAGAAATTTCTTACATTGAACAAACATAGTTTGGTTCAGGTTTTGTTAAAATTGATTCTAAATAAAAAAAAATTTTCAAGCATCTTAAACATAGAAAGGAAATTAGTTGTTGAATATTGATGATTAAAATCAACAAGTAAAGTTGTTGAATGTACAGATTCCATTGGATCGATAACAAACCTTTCTAACTCCACTTAAGGTACTCTCAGCCACAGGCTCTAGGAAAATGATTCTTCTAAATGAATGCTAAAATTCAATAAATATTACTTATCCAAACAATAATATATTTCTAATTTCAATTAATAAAACAAACAAACCATTGTGATGAAGTACTGGATAAAAATTTCATTAGCACTCTATAAGACGCACTCTACTCATTGCCGGTGCACTGCTGCCCAAAAGTCCATCATCGTCACTTAAATGAATTAAGAGAGAAAATGTGAGAAGGGTTAAAGCGGAAGAATCAATCCCAACAATTATTGTACTTTAAATCTTTAGAAGAATTTAATCGAAACTAATGATATTTTAAATAAGTTGAATATATAACTAGGCCTTTAAGATAAATGAACATTTGTGTATGAATGCAAAAAATATAATCCCAACAAGTATTGCCACTTTATTAAAATAAGAAACAACTTTATTAAAACTCTGAACAAAAATTTTCCATACATACGTACCGGTTAAAATAAGGAACTTGATGTTGCAACTTTATTAAAATAATTCATATGGGCTTTTCATCAAACACTTGGTGGGCAGCACAGAAGAAGATTCATTTACAACTAGAAAAATAGAAAAATTACAAAATAAATACAAATATTTGAGAACCACATACCTGAGAAGCAATGCATATGCTACTCATATCAATTTAAGTTGATACATAATTGTATATTTAAGTTAGTTCAAAATATTATAATGAGATATGGTTGATTCTCATACTTAAACTGAACTTCTTGGCCAATTTCATCAACTTACCTGCAATGAGAGATGGTTGATTCTTATACTCAAACTGAACTTCTTGGCCAATTTCATCAACTTACCTGCAAAGAAATAATCAGTAATTTTCAAAACACTCGAACTTAAGTTGACAAACAAGATGTAGAAGAAAACTATTTAATTTAAAAAATGGTTATAAATATCCAATTCAAGAAAAGCACAACAGACTTAGTGTTGAAAGATGAGGGAACTATCTCCAAACATAAGGATTTGATCTTAGTATGTATACATAAAACACACTTGAACGACTAAAAGTGAAGTGAAGATACGAAGAGGCCAGTGAAATGTTTTAGATCATTCAAGCTGATTAAGAAGTGAAGTCAAAACACACTCATCAAGCTGATTAACGAATGGCACACGAACAGACGCTAAAGAGCGAATGAATGGTCATCGAAGCTTTAGGTTGTGGAAGCGTCGTCAGAGCTTGTACGTGGTGGACAGTTTGTCAGACGTTGGGCGTGGTGGGCAGCCATGGCTTTCGTGGATGGGAATTTTAGGGGAGAAAGTTTGAAGTTAGGGGAAGAATTCCTGGATGGAGAAAGGATGAATAAAAATTTGGAGGGAAAATAATTTGGACTTTTTAAAAATTGGGGAAAAAGAAAATTTTAGGAAAAAAAAGGGGGAAAAGTTTTTTTTTTTGACAAAATTGGAGAAAAATGGTAAATTTGAGAAAAAAGTGGAAAAAATTTTGTTTTTAGAAAATGGAGAAAAAATGCTTTACTTGACATTTAAAGTCAAGTCGATAATATTAGTCTTGACACTCAATAAT
The DNA here is from genome assembly GCA_037974545.1 of Cucumis variabilis. Taxonomy (NCBI): domain Eukaryota; kingdom Viridiplantae; phylum Streptophyta; class Magnoliopsida; order Cucurbitales; family Cucurbitaceae; genus Cucumis; species Cucumis variabilis. The sequence goes on from JBBPDI010000004.1 coordinate 13,008,135, forward strand.
ATTAGTCTTGACACTTTTAATCTATCAAGTATTTAAAATAAAAAATAAAAAATTATGCATTTTTTTTACTATTGGTTATTCTTTGCGTTTTTTTCCTACTTGACGGTTTTTATTAAAAGTGTCAAGAATATCAAAACTGCATGCATCAAGTATTGCAAATTTTGTAGTAGTGATTATAGGATTTTTATCTTTCGACCTACACACTTGCATTGTTTTTGCAACTAAACTTACTCCACATTTCTGTACACTTTTATTTTTGTCATTCGACTTTGTGTGGTAGTGACATCCATTAATACCGTAACTATTGTAAGTAGTCACAACTGAATGAGAGCCATGAGTAATCCACCACAAATTATCTGAAACCTCAACATCTTCTGTTGCAAGTTTAGTTCCAACCTAAGTGAGAGGAACTTGGACAATTAGAATATAAATGAGAAAGAATAATGTTAAATAAAAAATTTCATGTTATACTTTTTCTCGTAACCAAGATATGAAGGTTCAGTTATGTTCATCTTGAATCTATTCCTGGTTTTTTGATCTACTTCGATGTTGTTCTTGTAATGTGATCAAATTTTTCCTTGTGAAATACAATAAGATGTTGAAATGTACTTACTTTAGATATCACAAATTTCAATCAAATAAATGGATTATAGACACAAGAACTTACTCTATATATGGTTGCACATCCATGGTATTCTCCAAAACTTATCTATAAGCTTAAGGTAAAAGCTCTCTTTTAGGCATGTTAATAACTCCACTTGACAATGGTCTACTAAGTTATGAATTGTCAGAATTGTCTCTTATTTTTTACAACCAAGTCCAATGGGATCTACTCCACATAAAAATTCTAAACAAAATTCAACAGCTTCTTCTAATATATAACTGTCACATCCCATCTCGAGCACCTACTTGTGTGGCCCGAGATAAAGCGTGAAGTCAACCAACGTCTTTCCCCTTCTGAACAACACCAGTTGACACTAACTCTAAAGTATAGTTGTTGGCCAGTTGTGAGATGGACCATTATCGTGAAGAATGAAGAAGGGAAGTACTTCTCTAGTAAACATAATGTAATCACAACGTCTTCTTGCAGCTTTTCTACTTGTGTAACATCTATAACTTTTTTACACATAGAATTGAGGAAAAAACATAGACGAGTTATAGCATATTTGACATGTTTTGGAAGTATGGATCTAATGACAATGGGGAGCAATTATTGCAAGAGGACATGACAATTATGAGATTTTAGACCATTCAATTTTGAATCTTCTATTGACACAAGATTCCTAACATTGGAAGAGTAACCAAGAGGAACTTTCATTTTTGATAACATCTTCAAAAGAAAACATTTTTCTTTTTTAGTAAGAATATCACAAGCAGAGGGAATGGATATTTTCTTATCCTTATTAATAGGAGTAAGCTTAGGTCGAATCCTTCAACAAGCTAAATCATTTCTAGCCTTCAAACCGTCCTTAGTTTTTCTGGAATATCAAGAAGTGTACTTAAAATATTCATGAAACCGTTTTTCTTGATATGTATCACATGTAAACAATGTCTAACATGAAGATACTTCTAATAGGAGAGCTCGAAAAAAGCAGACCTCCTATTCCAACAACTTTTGGTGCTTCCTTTAGAATGTTTTCTTTTTTTGTTTATTTTTCTTTTCGAAAGTTAAGATTTTTAGTTTTTTTTAAATACAAGTGCCTCAGACAAAGGTTTGAAAATACTTCCAAGTTCTCGTTGACCATTAAACGATTTCTTTTGACAACGAAAAGGATGATTGTGTAGTAGAAATTTATGATGCCCAAGGTATGCCATTTTTTTTTCATATTTCAATCATGTTGAAGATGTGTTATCTCCACAAACTGGACATGCCTTATACCCTTTACACTACATCCACTAAGGTTTCCATATTCTAAAAAATCATTAATCGTCCAGAATAGATTTGTTCTTATGTTGAATAGTTCCTCATTATAGGCATCGTAATGTTGCACACCACTTTCCTATAAAAGTTTTAAATCATCAATCAATGGTTCTAGGTATATTCCAATGTCATCCCCTGGTTGCTTTGGACCCAAAATCAATATTAATAACATCATGAACTTTCATTTCATACATAACCATGGGGGAAAATTATAAATCACCATCACAACTGGCCAACAACTATACTTGGAGCTCATATCACCATCCAAATTTATTCCATCTGCTAATAAGTCTACATGAAAATTCCTAGGTTTAGAACTAAAATTTGGCCACATGGTGATGACGAACTTTCAAGTTGGAGAGTCAGTAAGGTGCGATAATTTATCGCCATTTTCTCTTTCATTAGCATGCCAAGTTAAGTTTTTAACATATTCATTACTCCTAAACATTCATTGAAATCGTGGAATAGGTGAAAAGTACCACATTATATTAGCAGGGACTTTCTTTTTCTTATTTACATCTTTACCATATGTCCATCCAGACTCATTGCATTCAGTGCACACAATTGCGTTGGCATATTCCTTTTGATACAAGCAACAATCATTAGAGCATGCATAAATCTTTTCATATTCCACTCTTAGTACACCTAACATTTTCTTTGTTTCATACATTTATGTAGGGAGGTCATTTGTAGAAGGTAAGTTGTCTTTTAATGCCTTCAATAGTTCTAAGAAACTAATGTTACTCCATCTATGTCTAACTTTTAAGTTATACAAGTTCACAAATGTGACAATTTGGTGAAGTTTTTGCATCCTTCATATAACGACTTCTCAGCATCATTAAGCAATTTCTCGAAACCACTTGGATCCTTTGAATATTGCTTATGCGCAATTTCAACCATTTCCTTTATATTTCCAACATTATTCTCTTCATACATACACTTAAGAGGATTCTCCATGAAAGGATGAACAAGGAAGTTCTTGATCATTCCAAAACCAAATCTTAAAACTTTCATCAATGCCATTAAAATATAAACAATCTCTAATATCATTGGCCTTATGTCTTTGGCAATTTCCACACTTTAAACAAGGGCAACATATAGAAGTCTTATTTATATTGGAAAATCCAAATCTGATGAAGTTCTTTATGAAGGGATAAAAGTCTGTGGCAGCAGAAGATTTTACCGAACCATTTCTCCAATAAATTTGGAAATCCCAAAATACCAGTACATTGGCAAAATAATTAAGAAACTTGTTTTCTTAATAAGACTTAAAACCTAAGCATGCTTTCTAATTATAGATTAGAGAAAGAAAACATTACTTGTTTATGTCGCTGAATCTACAAAGTAATTCTTCAAATTGGAACACCCCCTGTCGTAGAACTTTCTATCCTCTGGGATGAGATTGGTTTGTAGGAACCAATTGGAATAAAAAAAGTTCAGAGATATTTGAGAGAAACACTTTTTTTTTTTACAGAGAGCAAAAGTATTATCCTTTTTTTTATTAATTCGTTTAAAGAAAATTGTTTTCTTTTATATATTTATAATTTTCTTTCCTTCTTGGAATACGAAAAGGAGTACGAAAGAATCATGAGATTCTATCAATTTAAAATATTAAATGAATAAAAATATCAAATCTACTAATTAATTAACCATTAATCAATTAGTTAATAATTAATTAAATCATATTTAATTAATATTTCATTAAAATCTTATTCGAATGATTATCTCTTCAATATCTTATAGATTTATATTAATTTAATTAAATAAAACTAAACTATTAATTAATTCTCCAATTAATTAATAGTTAAATTAAATATCTTATATTTAAATTAAATTAAATTTGAATCATATTCAAATATAAGTTTATCTCATGACCAATAATTTTAATATGAATTCAATTCACGTCAAATTAATATTTGAACTCGTTCAAATATTTAATCTCTCATAAATTAATTTTGGATCATATCCAAAATTAAACTTACATAATAAAGTTTGATAAACTTTATATTACAATGTATCACAATACATTAAACTAATTTCCAAGGTAAATTTGAACATTTTAAATTACAACCAATATAAATAAATCTCATTACCCTTTACGAGCTAGGAAGGGGACGTAATGGACCTTAGATCAGATGCTACAACGATATTAGATTAATTGGCTAAACTCATAAACTGCATTAATCAATATTCATTAACTGTGTGTACACTCCTCTAAAGACTCACAACTGAACTCGTCTCACTGTAGATATATTTTTGTGTCCATAGATGTAGACCAATAACAGTAAGTTAGTCTTTCACGAGTGTTCGTAACACCAACTGAGTCAATTTACCATTTTACCCCTATGTTACCTCTAATCTTTAAATACCAGTGTTCATCTAATGAACAATTTGTTTATGGTCCTACCAATAAACAGAAATCCATATCGTGCCATAGAGAAGGTAGAGCCTTTTGTTCAAGTCTTGGAGACACAATTTAAGGGAACTCATCTACTTACCCTAAGGTAGGGAAGAAATGAATTCCATCTTGTTTAATTATGTTCCTACCTCTCCACTCGATCTTGTCCCCAAAATGATAAGCTTAATTAAGTCGGCGATCTGATCACTCTCACCTGTACAAATTAAAGGACAATCCATCATGAAGAGGAGTTCATAATACACTCAGGATTAAGATTTAGTTACCTAGATCATCCTAATGAAATAGAAATCTAACTAGTTCATGGAGTTACATCTAATGGTTACTATTTTGAGATCCAATCTTATGCAAACTCATTGTATAGGATACCCTCACTTGCATGTCAACTACTTGAACGTGTTGGATTATTTTGTTTGTATTAAATACAAACTGAGTCGTATCTATAGTGTTACCAGGGTAAGTTACTCAACCTTATCCCTATACTATAGACCCTTTAAGCTGATCTCGAACATTGATCCTTGTATGTCTCTACATACTGTTCAATACTCATTAAACAACTTAGGATATTAGTTTATTGGATTTGGGTTATTAAGATAAACTAATAATATAATCAATAACAATTATTACAATAATAACAATTTATTAACAACGGTCAATGGATTATATTTACAATCTACGAGTTTTAGGACATAAATTCCAACACTTTACACCCAACTCAAACTCTATAGATAATCTACTATTTGACATCCATGATTTATCTATACTTGTAATATACGAATCTTGAAGCTACAAAATTCTTTTACAATACTCCAAATTAGGTAACTCACGCAACTTATGAATATTGCATAAAACTGGTATTTCTATAGAACTTAAGTACTTGTGACATAAACTATGCTTAAAATTACGTAAGGGTCATTAGTAACACTCATTCAACATCTATTAAAACCAGACTTGGCCAGATAGTGATTTAAAAATAGTTCCCTCTCTAAATTTATATCATGGTTATACAATAGATAGATTCATGGTTTCCATAACATTCAACCATTCATCATGCATACAAATGTCACACACATTAGTCAAACATCACATTAAAATTTATGCAAAGTAGTCTATCCTATCAACAAACAAATACCCATCTAGCCTAAGTGTTCTAATAGTAAGATCATTTACATCCAAATCAAAGTTCAAATTAACAAGCAATTTACATTTCTCCAAATTAAAAAACACTTTACATTTCGTCAAATTAACATGCACCAATAATTGAATAAAGAATCTAGTAGCATGATGGCTGAACTGAACTCATGGTATTCATCAAAATACTTAAAAACTACAATTTCAACTCAGAAAACGCATACATAACAACACTTTAAACTAACAAAAATCCATAACAACAATTTAAGCTCAATAGCATACCATATTGTCCCTTATTTCTATAAAATAACAAAAATCCATTAACATTTCATATTAGTTAATAGATTCAAACATGTATCTCTACCATAGAAGTTTAAAAACATTTTCTAAAGAAAATTGGAGGATGGCAGAAATCCTTCTTATATCTAATAATATAAGGCAAGGAGGAATTCAAAAAAAGTAATTGGACAGTTGTCCAAGGGTGAAACTAGCAAGAATCTACCCCACTACACAGTAAGAAAGAGAAGACTAAGATCAAGCCGATGATTGGTATTTTGATTTTTTATGAGGTATTCTCAATCCATGGATCTGTCTCATCCCTTGCCCATAAATAATAAAACAAAGACAAAGTATTAATCAATTTTGAAAAGAAAACAATACAAACCTTGCTAGATAAAAACAAAAACCGTTGTGGGTTTTCGTCGGAATATCCTGGGTCATAGTCAAAGTGCCATGGGTCGGAGTCTGTGTGGTCGACCATCCAAAAATGGAGAGAATGGCATGGAGATGAAGATTCGTGAGTTGTGGGTTATGGTTGGCCGCCGATGGAGATGAATAGTTGTGGGCTGTGATCGACGACCTGTCAAGATGGAAAACGGTGGAGATGGAAAGAACGACATGAGGGTTTGGTGGAGAGAATGGAGAGATAAAACGAGAAGAGAAGGGAAGGAAATTTTCGAGAAGAGAAGGGAGGGAAATTTTCAATAAAGTTTATTTTAATAAAATAATTTTTAATATGTTTATTTTAATAAGCTTATTTTAATAAATTTATTTTATTAAGTTCATTTAATGTAAGTAGGGAAATAAAAAAATATTTATATATTTGTATACTTGACAAAATAAAAATGTTAAGTATACTTGACATTGTTTTTGAGTGAAAAAATGTAAACTAAAATCTGCACTATACTTGACGCTAAAACACTGTCAAGTAAAATATACACTATACTTGACGTGAAAAAGAATCGTCAAGTAAAAGCTAACGTAAAATAATTCAAAAAACTTCATAAAAATTTTGCTTTGTTTAAACTATACTGGACGTTTTTTTCACTTAAAGTAAAAGTTTGCTATAATTGACGAGAATAAAACGTCAAGTAAAATCTTGCTTATATTTGATGCAAAAAACCATCAAATAAAAACTAGCGTAAAATAATTAAAAAAATTATGTAAAAACTCCACGTTTTTGAAACTATACTTCACATTTTTCCTTTAAAATGGTCAATACTTGATATTTTTTTTAATAAAAATGTCAAGTATATAAAAGTAGCTAGTGTCATGTAAAGCGGATTTTGTAGTTGTGAGAGAGTTGATACGACTTGACAATGGTTACTTTCGGCGCTGACATGCTCAAAAGAGCAAAAGTTTCTCGCTCAAAAGGACAGAAGTTTCTCGCCTAAAAGCTGCCAGTAAAAAGGACTCTATCACCACTAAGAAAAAGGGCGCTCAGTGGGCCAAAAGACATCTGAATAGGCCAAACCCTAAGGAGTGGTGGAAAGGAGTAGCCTTTCCACCGTCCATAAGTGTATTTCTTTCTCTTCTCTGGTCAGTCAGTGAGTGAAAGCTTGAGGACCGAGTGGAGAAGAATCCATATCCCATTTCTCCTAACTTGTATCATTCCTATTTTTTCTATTTTGGTATTTCTTTACATTATATTTATTTATATCGTAAAGTAGCTGAAGTCCTTTATTCTTTAATTTAATGTATATTTATGCTTTTTCAATGCATCCATGTCTTTACTGTTCATCTGTCCTTTTCTTATCTATAGTTTAGGATCTATGATAGATTTTTAATAAGGAGCTTAGCTTATAATTTTTATTGCGTTAGCTAAGCTATTTTCATTCCTTGGCTAGTGTATATCGCCAACTACCCGAGAAGGCAGGTAGTAAACTTCACCTTGGCGAGATAAATTCCATTATTTGTATTCTAAAAGGAGAACACGTGTGGGTATTAGACACAAGAGGTTGACAACCTTAAACACGAAAGCTCTGTAAGTTTTATAAGTGAACACTTCTAGGCATACCTGGTTTAGCTAGGCTTAGTCATTTGGATACTGAAAGGTGAGCAAGTGTGGCTTTTAAAGACACTGAGAGGTGCTCACCTTAATCATAAGTTAGTTAAGCAAGTTATATCGCATCAAGACTTTCATATGACTTAATCGCCTGGTAGCTCTAGACATTCCTTCACCCCCTTCTTCATTACAAGTTAGTTCATGCTTGCACCCCATTCTCATAACCACCTTCATAAAATTAAGTTTAAAGAATTCTCTTGTGTACATAAGTAGACATGGTTCAAACTTACATTCTTTCATACTATATAGTTATTCATTTATACCACCTGATTGATAAGTAGACTATTGAACTAAGCTTTAGTATTAATTCCCTGTGTTCGACCTTAGATCATTTAGGAAAATCTATTGTTTGGTTTACACTTGGACAAGGAATAGGAAAACTTGTACACAACGAGGACTTAGAAGTGTGATGAAGAATGACATTATTGGGAGCATTTTGCATGCAATGATCTTAAATCAATGACTCATCACGTGGAATTAAATACACACATACACTACACCAAAATAAGCAAGAATACTATTTCCCACATTTCTAAACTTTGTTGCTTAGAATTAAATATGGATGCACAATACTACATTTTACCTCTCTAAGTCCTAAGCTAACTTAACCAAACAAGTTTTTGGCTCAATTGAGTTAGCAATAAGTAACCACTTAGCCTTGAAGAATGAAATTAGGACGTTTTCCAAGACTCCATATATGACCCAATTGAGTTTGTAGATGATGTGTTTAAGGAGTCCGAAGAGGTGATGTCAAGTGATGGGGTGTTACAAAACAATAAAGTCTTAGAGGAAGCTGTTAATGACCCACTACAAAGGAAGAAATAAATAGCCCTTGAGGTCGATGGAAAGACATGCCTTCCCTCACCGCCGAAGATAAGTACAAAAACTTCTGAGTGAAAAGACAACATGAAAGTGTTGATAATAGAAGGAGTTAACGAGAATTACATTTTCAAATTCCTTGATCATTATGTATCCAAACCAATAGAGAAAGGATTTGAAGGCGTAATCCAGTGTCAAAGAAATCTACATGAAACACAATTGCGAATTCAGAAGCAATTATGGAATTTGGAACTTGAATATGACAACTTAAAAGCAAACAATAAGCACAAATAAATCAACTTAAAGATAAGTAAACAAGCTCAAAACACAAAATCTCACACCTCAACCCTTACTGTGACAAAAATGCCACAAATCATTCAACCTTCTTCTCTACTTGGTCTAAACGCCTGATCTTGGAACATAGATTTTTAAAACTTAAGTCTAAAAGACTTAGTAAGGTTTTATGAAAACCTTTTGCAATACCTTTTTCATAATCATTTCACAAAAATAATATCAAATCATTTAAACATACCAAAAAATCATTTCATTTCGCATAAATCTTTCTTTATGCTTAACAAATCATTTCATTTTGCTAAGGATCGCGATTCATTCTCTACGCTTGGTCTCATTACCTTCCGTTTAGACTATTGTATCAACAACATCTGAGAACATACAGATTCGTCATTGTTTCTTAGGCTGCAAGCTTTATACGCTCCTTTCAACGTATAAGTCAGCTTCTTATCACCATGTAGCCCGTACACCACATGGTGGCCTTAACTCTTTATGTGCACATAAAAGTTGGCATCATCTAAAAAACAAACATAGTATTTAAATCATACTCATCAAATAAAGCTTTAACATTATAAAACATGCTTGAAACATAACTTTTCATAGAAATCTCTTTGAAACATTCTCATTTGAATTCTTATTAAAAATCAGTAAAGAGAAATCATAATAATGTTTTTAACATAAATTCATTTGAGAGAAAAGCACTCACTAAACTTTATCAAAGAAGTCCTTCTTCTTCTCGCAAGCATCTTCTCTAGTGGTTATTCCAGCACCACTTTAATATTTCAACAAAACTCTCATCATCCTCTCCTTAGTTATCCAAATCCTCTTATTTATAGAGCCATTAAACTAACTTAGTCATGCATAAACTCTTCTCAGTTCGCCAGTTCCTACTTAAAATTTCACGTGTGTAATATTAATATTCAACCTAGGCATGCTTAAATTCATAATATTACACGTTAGCCCCTGTCAAATTCGATTTGACATTTTCTTTGCAAGACCTTACTTTCCATTTACCCAAACCACGAATAACTTCAACCACTTAACATTTATCACGAATAACCATATTGCATGGTTATATTTTTACTATAAGAAACCTTCCACGAGAACTAACCAACTTTTACTTTCATAGAACTCTTATCACGAATTTAAACTCCAAGGCCTCCTCACAGACTTCTTCACTGCAAAACACTTGGTTCTTCTTGCGAAGACCACCTAAAACTCCTAGTCTAACACTCAAAACTTTTACTTTTTAACTTATGAGAAGACTTTTTCTCTTCTTATTGCACACATTCTTTCGCGAACTACCCACTTAATGGCAAAAACGTATACATAATCATAGAAGATTTTATCATTTAATCCTTTCTGCGGATTTATTCAAAGGCTAACTTGTTAATACTTAGCCCAATTTTACTTCGTTACTCAAATTAGAAATGGATCTCAAAATTCTTCTCCTCTTAAGAAATTTCATCCTCGAAACTTAAACCGTAAGAAAATAACGAAAAAAATACTTTTTATTAATTTAACTTTCGGAATTACAACCTTATAACATTGAAATTACCACTTTCTTGTTCTTCTGACTTTCTTCTTCCCCTTTCTCGCCTAAGTCAGAGTTTGATCTTTTTAAGTCCAAACTCTTTTCCACTCGCGAGGCTGTGTTTACCAACTATGCGTAGTCACTGTTTACCAAAATCAGTCCAATAGGTGTCCTAATCTCCTTCCACAAGTCGTTTACAAAATGCCTACATCTTTCTCCCTCATCTATGATTAATATTAAGGCGTATTTCGCCAATTCTGTGAATTTCCTTTCACATTGAACAACTAAGAGTCTTTTCTATTCTAAATAGAGGAACTCATCTCTCTTTTCATCTATATACGCCACTGGAAAATATTTACCATTAAATTCTTTCCAATTCACCCTTCCTCACTAACTTTCCTCTAAGATCCACCTGTCTTTAGCCTCTTCTTGTAATAAAAATGTAGCTAGATCTATCCTTCTTTCTTCTGGACATTGCAGAAGCACTTTTCCAATGTTCGTAGTCATTTTTCAACTTCTTCCATTTTAGTTGTTCCACCAAACTCAATGGCTCTTAACACTTTCAACCTTTCTATTCCAAAATTTCTCTCAGGCTATGACACTAAAATAGTAGGGTTTACAAAATAAGCTGATGATTTTATTGTTGTTCCAAATCTTCCAACAAATACTCAACTTTTAGCTCTCTCGATCCAAATTTACTTATGTTTTCTTGAAGAATATACCGCTCTGATACCAAACTGTTACACCTCAAACAATACTACAACAAAAATGGCGGAAATCCTCAACCAGTTTTGATCTTGGAAGATAGATTTTTAAAATGTAAGTCTAAAAGACTTAGTGAGATTTTATGAAAACCTTTCGCAATACCTTTTCATAATCATTTCACAAAATAACTATCAAATCATTTAAACATACCAACAAATCATTTCATTTCACATGAATCTTTCTTTCTGCTTAACAAATCATTTCATTTGACCAAGGATACCGAACCATTCTCTATGCTTAGTTTCATTACCTTGCGTTTAGACTACCGTATCAACAACATTCGAGAATATACAGATTCGTTCTTATTGCTTAGGCCGTTAAGCTTTATATGCTTCTTTCAATGCATAAGCCAACTTCTTATCACCATGTAGCCCGTACACCCCATGGTGGCCTTGACTCTTTATGTGCACATAAAGTTAACATCATCTCAAATAAACATAGTATTGAAATAATAATCATCAAATCAAGCTTCAACATTATAATGCCAACTTTTTAATACTTAACTGAATTTCACTTACTTACTCAAATTAGAATTGAGTATCACACAAAGTCAAGAGCTCAAAATGCAATTCCTCGCCATTGGGAAACATAACAAAATGTTAACTGGTATAGGGAAGCAACTCATTGCACGGTGCGTGTCAGACCCAAATTTTAGGTATCTTAGATTTTTTGAAGCACTTGAAAGGTTTGATTTTAAGGAAATTTAAAACAAATAAGTAGACTTGAGAAGTGTTATGGTAAGTGTGTTGTGATGGGTGAACAGAAGAAAGGTCATGCTGTTGAAGTTTAAGAGTTTAGGAGGTTAGAAAGAAGAGAAAGTTTGGTTAAGTATAGAAAAAGAGCACTTTAAGCGTTTTGGGTTGGCTTGGCAAAATAGCTATGAGGTTAGAAAGTGTTTTGGGCATTTTAGCTGACTTCAGAAAGGAGTTTCTCAGAACTCATTTTGGCATTTTCACTCAAATTGGTCTTGAAAGTTCAGACTTTGAGTCTAGTTTATTAAGAAAGGCTACTAGGTGTTTGGAATATGAGAAAGTTGACATTTTCGATAAGAGAAGGTAAGAAGGTCAGTGGCGAGTGAATCTGAGTAAGGCCCACTCCCAGAAGGCTACATAATGCATAGTTTGGCATTTTGGTCTAAATTTTACCGTAAGAAAATTAACTCATTTTAGAGAAACTTTGTACATGGAAGTTTTGTTAAAAGAGTTACGAGTTTTATGTTATAACTATTCAAAAAGTTTTGTTAAAAGAAACTAGGCGAGATGGTCTTGGAAGATAGCTTTGCGTTTTGGACAACTATGGGCCATGACAAAGGCAAGCGATTTAAGGTTTTACTGAGGTGTAAAACATTGTTAACATGTATTTTAAGGTGTAAAGTAAGAAGGAGGTATCTTAAGAAGGTTTAAGGTGGATTTAAGCAAGGATGATGTGTCAACTTGTCTCATGCAAGGAACTCTATAAATAGGTCAACTTCAGTATTGAATTTCTTACAATCCACATAAGCATTTTGAGTAAAGTTAGTCTAAAAAATTTCCATTTTAAGTCCATTTACTATGTTGATGCTTCTGGTCAAATTTGAGTAAGGTAGGATTGCGTTTGAGTTAAAGAAAGGGAGGATGGTTAGAATTCGGGTGGTTCTGAGTAAGGTAAACTTCCAGAGAGCTATAGAGTTCATCCATTGGACTTTGAAGGTAAAATTTTGAGCTAAGACTACTCACGCATTTTGAAAAACTCTGTGGAAGAAAGTATTTTCATTTGAGTTCTGTAATTTAAGATATTAAGCTTTAAAGTGAAGATAAGATTCTGACTGAGGACAAGGATAGGCTAGATGGATAAAATTGTTATGTTTTAGAAGTTGTTTTGATGTTTTTAGGATTTTTTAAGGATCTTTAAGTTATTTTCGTGCACAAAGGACTAAATAAGGAATAAATATAAAATTTTCAGGTTAAGAAGACACTACAAGAAATTGAAAGTTTGCCAATGCAGAATAAATTGTCGAGAAAACGAACGTTAGAAGAAGCTGGTGTTTCTGGATGCATCTTGACGCACATCTAGGAAAGTTATTTTCCCTGATGTATACACATGAACACCGGAACAACCCGTAATAATTAAATGCACCCTTAGGTTTCCTCCAACGTCATACTGCAAATGCCAGAAATAGCCTCGTTCTCCTGATGTCCAAAGTGTCGCATTGGACTAGGGGCAAATAATTAATGGTGTCGTTTGGCCTTCCTCGTGGTGTCAGACACGTCGAGAAATGGGTACCTATTCCTGACATCTACAGTGTTGCGTCAGAGGAAGGAGGGAATTAATTGTGTCGTTTGGCCTTCCTCCGACATAGTGTCAGACATGTTGGGAATAGGATACCTATTCCCGACGACTACAGTGTTGCATTGGAGGAAGGGTAGGTAATTAATTGTACGTTTTGTCTTCCTCCGATGTGGTGTAGAAATAATAGGAATAAGCTTCACTTATTCCTGACTTTTAGTTAATCGCGTTAGGAATAGGGTCAACCTATTCTCGACATTTTATTAATTGTGTCGGGAATATGGTGATATTCTTGACATTTTTGTGATGCGTCGGGAGTTCTCTGCATTTTTAACTCTAGTTATTTACAGAAATAAAATAGAAAAGAGAAAAAAATGAGAGAGGAGGTCGAGAAGAAGAAGAGGGGATTCATCGTCGTTGTCGTCGCTGTCGAATATTTGTATATATTAGTTTGATATGATTTTTGTTTTATTTACTTTATAAATTAGGATTTTGAATTAGAAATTAAGGTTTTGAATTAGTTTTTATTTTTGGAATTGGATTTTAAACTATGTTTTGGTTCGGAATTTAGGAATCAGGTGTTTGATTAAGGAATTGATCTTGCATATTTATGTATTAGAAAATGTTCATTTAGGTTTGTTAGGTGATTTCTACTACTAATGAATAATTAGAAGAAATCCAAATGTATGAATAATTTGTTAATCTAGTTGAAATGAGATGTGCAAATTAAGTAGGTTAAGAAAATTAAAGAGTTTAAGTAAGCTAAATTTGAGAGAAATAGTATAAAACGATATATTTAAGAAAATGGAGAAATTAATATTGTGTAGAAAAAAAAAGAGAAAAAGGGAAGGGAAGGGAAAGAGGGGGTTGCTTTGTGTTCTATGTTTATTTAGTTCATTAAACTGTATTGTTGAGTACTGAATATTATTATATTTATACGATGAGAGCTACAACAATGTTTGATATGTTTAACGATTTGCAAGCTCCGATTGAACACGAACGAAAAATAAAAGCTTCGATTGGGGTAGGTATAGAAGAAGAAACATCAAACATATTTCATGACTTATTGAATGAAGCTCGTAGTGAGTTATACCTCGATTGTTCTGAATACTCTTCCCTTAAGTTTTTGGTTAAGATAATGTACATAAAGGTTTTAAACGGTTGGAGTAACAAGTCATTTGACATGATGTTAGACTTAATAAAGAGTGTGTTTCTAATGTGGTACCAATGTTCCTAGTTAATTCTACGAAGCTAAACAAAAATTGCGTGACTTAGGGCTGGGGTATGAAACTATTCATGCTTGTAAGTACGACTGTGTCTTGTTTTTGGGACAAATTTTGACTCGTTTAAAAATAATCTACTCTCAATTTTTATCACACATATTTTCACTATTTTTATATTTTTAATACAGAATATGAAAGTAGACTTCAATACAAACTCAACGACACAAAAATCACTTAAATTGGAGTTCAAACGAAGGAGAACGGGCAAATTCAACATAAAGGGGCATTTTGATAAATATCGAAGGAGAGGGACACACGTCAGCTCCTCATACGCGTGCGCCCAGCCTCGAAGTTGCGGGTTCGAATCTCTATTCATGCGAATAATTACCACCTATTTCCTTCAATTTGTGTCTCATCAATTCGACGACTGTCTGCGTGCCATGTGGCGCGATCCTAGCGCGCGCCCTCTCAGCCACCCAAGTTTGAGTCCCAGACGACGCAAATGTTCTCTTTTCCCATTTTCTCAATGGCATTTTTGTAAATAACCTTTTAATTTCCGAAATTATTCCAATTTTCATTTTTTTCTTTTTGATATAGGCTTAAAAATTCAGTTAGGGCCCATTTCCTTCACTCCTCTCTATAAATATCCCAAATTAACCCCTAATTAGGACATTCACATTCCAATTCATACATTTCACTCCAAAATTCCCTCCAATTTCTCTCA
>JBBPDI010000004.1:13042958-13056611 GCA_037974545.1 Cucumis variabilis
CATTTGAACTTGCATTATCAACTGTTATAGTAAAGAGTCTATCAATACTCCAACCTTCTAAGCACTTTTCAATGACTCTCCCTATTGTATCTCCTTTATGACTCTTCCTCTGAACTTTTTAACCAAGTATGCAATGTCTACATCATTTGAACTTGCATTATCAACTGTTATAGTAAAGAGTCTATCAATACTCCAACCTTCTAAGCACTTTTCAATGACTTTCCCTATTGTATCTCCTTTATGATTAGCTATTTGACAAAAGTTCAAAATTCTTTTGTGAAGGTTCCAATCATCATCAATGAAATGAGTCGTTATAACCATATAATTAATATTTTGCAGAGAAGTCCATGTATCCGTGGTTAAACAAACTTTTTGACCACTTCGAGTTAATACACTTTTTAACTTTTTTTTCTCCTTCATATACATCTGAAAACAATCCTTTGCAACAGTTACTCTTGATGGAATCACAAACTTTGGATTTAATGCCCAACAAAATTGATGAAATCCTTCACTTTCTACAAATTTAAATGGCAATTCATCCAAGATAAACATACTAGCAAGCATTGTTCTACAATTTTCTTGAGTGAATGATGTAGCCATTAAATTAATTTCAGAATCTCCCTCTCCTTCAACATTATCTTCGGATGGATCTACATACTTCTTACATTTCTCTAAATGTCTTTTTAAATTAATTGTACTATTTCTTTAGGAATCACAAACATATGAAGTCCCACAATGTTTACAAGCAGTCCTAGAAAATTTAGGATCACATCCTTCTACTTTTATAAAATGTTCCCATACCGATAGTGGTGGTTTAACTGCCTTTCTTTTTCCTAACACTGGACTAGAACAACTTTGTTTTGAATTTTCGTGTATAGAGAATGAAGTAATCCTAATAACCATCAAACAAAACAAACAAAAAAGCACACAATTTTTAACTAATAATCATCAAAGAAAACAATAAGTAAAGCATATATTTTAACACAACACAACAAAACAAATGAAATGAAGTTGTGGAAAATAACAAAATCATATGTATGGCTTTAGGCATTATCCAAAAACCTTCATTATAATCCTTATCCAAACCTAACTCTTTTCGCTTGACTGAAATCAACTTCTTTTAAACATCATCTCTTCTTCTGAGGATCTCAATCTTCATTTCAAGCAAAGAAGGCATGGTTTTTTTCTTATCAAGTTTGATGAATTTCAAGTTTAACTTATATGGACAAGTAGAAAATAAGCAAAAACATCACTTCTTGGCAATGTTTTGGCCTTTTTTTTCTTCCCATTTTCCTTCTGTTTTAACGGAAGAGAAGAATAAAAAAACAAGTTGCACATAATCTGGTTTATATCAATTTTTTTAATCATCAATTTAGAAACTTTTACAGTAGTTTGAAGGGAAAATATTAGAAAAAACTGAGGGGCTTTTTTTTTCGTGTGTGTATATGAAGTACTTCTAACGAATGATCTTTTTGTTTATTAAGAGAGATTAATGGTCAATTTAGCAATGTTTTTTGTAAACTGTAGAGTTATGATTATAAGGTACCATAAGTAAGTTTATGATTATAAGTTCAAGCCATAATCCTCAATTTAGCAATTTTTCATATATTTATGATTATAAGTTCAAGCCATAAGTAAGTTACAAAAGAACATTTAGCAAAGCAAATTTAAGGTGCCATAAAGAAGTTAGAGATGAATATACAAAGCAAAACAAATTTATTGCAGAAAAGATAACACAACAATTAAGAGCCAAATTAAAAAGCCCATTTACATAGTTTTGAAGATATATAAACAAAATTGAACAAATTTAAAATTGATAAACTACAACTAAAATGGTAACCTTTTCAAAATAAAAAATCAATCAACCAAAATTTACTAACCCAATGAGAATCGAGATGACTGACTTGAACCCACAGGGAACGAAGAATGGCGAATGGTGACGAACGAAGAACGAAGAATGGAGAACGAACCCACGACGAAGGAATGGTGGAAGACGAACAAACCCAGATGGAAGATGGAAGAAACCCACGACGAACGAAGAAGGAATGGCGGAGAACAAAGAACAAAGATGGAAGATGGAATGGCAGAGAATAAATCCAAGGCGAACGAAGAAGGAAGACGAAGGAACGACGTAAATAATTGAATCGAACCTAACTTTACATTTTAACTTTTTAACCTAACTTTACATTTAATTTGAACCGAACCAAACAAACCGAACAAATTCAATTCGGTTAAGTAATAATACAGTTGAAGCCCGATCCAACCCAAACCAAACCGATTCGATTCGATTCGGTTCTTCAGTTCGGTTTGGGTTTTTACACCCCTAGAACAAAGGGTTCTACACTCTCTATGGAACAAGAGGGGTTTTTGTTTATTGGTTGGACCATAAATAAGTTGTTTATTAGAGGAGCACTGGTATTTAAGGACTAGAGGTAACCAAGGGTAAAACGATAATTTGATCCAACTGGTCTTACGAACACTCTTGAAGGAGTAACTTACTGTTATTGGTCTATATTCGTAGACACAAAAATATATCTACAGTGAGAAGTGTGCAGTTGTGAGTTTTTAGTGAAGTGTACACAGTTAATGAATATTGAATAATGTGGTTAATGAGTTTAGTCAATTAATCTCATATCGTTGTAGCTTCTGATCCGTAGGTCCATTAGGTCTCTTTCCTAGCTCGTGAAGGGTAATGAGATTTATTTATATTAGTTGTAATTTGAAATGTTCATATTTACTTTGGGAATTAGTGTAATGTATGGTGATACATTATAATATATATTTATATATTTTAACTAAATTTTATTATATAAATTTAATTTTGGATATGATTCAAAGTTAATGAGAGATAAAGTATTAGAATGAGTTCAAATATTAATTTAATGTGAATTGGATTCATATTAAAATTATTGGTCATGAAAGAAATTTATATTTGGATATGAATAAAATTAAATTTAAGTTTAATTTTATTTAATTAAATATTTTTAATTAATTTAATTTAAAACTAGAAGATATTGGAGAGATATTCATTAAATATGATTTAAATGAAATATTAATTAAATATAATTTAATTAATTAATTAATTGTTAAGTAATTAGTTAATTGAAATTTCTATTAATTTAATATTTTTTTAAATTAATAGAATCCCATGAATCTAGCAGAGTCGGCAGGTGTGGTTAGAGGAGAATGATGTCAGTCAGCTTCACACCGTTTTCTAGGCTAAGCTAGCAAGTAGTTCAGGAGGGGGTTTGACATTTATAGCCGACTCTAAAATGAAAGTTGAATACGTAGCAACTTGCGAGGAGATCAAGGAAGAAGTATGGCTAAGAAAATTCTTGACATATCAGGTCGATGTGATCCTAAATCGTTCATGCAGAGACTTGAAAGTGAGGGCATCCTATGTAAAGAGTTTACATATGAATGAACCATAAAATAGTCACTTTTACGTTATAATGTAGTTTGGTGTTTAAAACAAATTATTTCAATTATTGATAACCTAGGTAACTTAATCTTAAATCTCGGCTAACTATGAACACCTGTTAATACGAGATTAAGCTTAGGTCTTCATAAGTGAGAGCAGCTCATCAATGCTAGCCCAATAAGCCTTCCATTTCAAGGGACATAGGGTGCAAGATAAAATTCACTCCTACCCGCTTTAAGGTTAGAAGATAGGTTGTTCCCTTAAGGACTAAATCCAAGTCTTGAACAATGGGCCTCACCCTCTCACTGGTCCAAGAGGGATTCTATTTATAAGTTGGACCTTAAACCAATTGTTCAATAGTGGTGGGACTTAAGGAGCAAAATGTAGTCTTAATTATATGAATACTCAGAAGCTTGAAAATGATATGAATACATTTTCATACTCAGAAGCTTGAAAATGATGAAACTAGTCAAAGTTGTAAAAAGTCAAAATGTTGACTTTTTTTTACTTTGAAAAGTCAAACTTTGACTCGTAATATATTCAAATATGATTAGAATTTTGAGAAAATGAATGTTGCTTGATGACCATTAGTCACAATAGATAAAATGATAAAAACTCAAAATGTTGATTTTTGGTTTGAAAAAAATCAAACTTTGGGTTTTGACGATTTTGCCCTTTGAACAAAGTTAGTGGAAAAATCCATTATTTTGTTGGATAATCCCTCTTGCTTCGGTGGGCTAGGTGTGTTATTTGATGAAGATAAAAAGTCTACTAGATAAAGTAGACTTTGAGTTGTTGGGTCAGACATGCAATTTTGCATGAAAATTTCTTATAAATAGGGCCTTTCAATTCATTTGATGGGTTGAACTTTTTAGTCTCTCTCAAGAATTTAATGTTCCTTTTCTTCCTTATTTAAAAAAAAATTATTCAAAAGCCCAATTTCTCTTCATTTAACTCCCATTTTCTTCATCCAACAAATTCCACAACCCGATTTTGAGTCTAAAGGATTGCAGGTCAACCTTAGTGGTAGTTAAGAAAAAAATTGAGCTTCAAATGTAAGTATCCTTAAAAATCCTAATTTTAATTTAATCTAGGTTTATATCTATGCATGTTAATCTTAGTAATTAGAGTAAAATTTAGATCTGGTTTCCTCTATGCGTGTTGATTTTTTATCAGATTTAACATGAACTACGAAGATTTCAATAGGAAATACTACAAACTTTCAACGTATGCTTCAAGTTACTCTACTAAGTTTTAGTTTGTACCACATGAAGTTTACTAAATCACACATGTTATACTCATCTTACATCGCAACCCATCATTGTGGAAAAAGCTTGATCGACCGATGAGTTCACGATATCATATTGAGATGGATTGTAGAGAACCGAGTACTCAAGTACAATGTGGATTTTGTGCTCAACGAGATTACAATCGAAGGAAATGTCTTTTCCTACAAGGATGGGCACCAGATAATTAAGAAATTGTGTACTTAATTTTTTTGTTTGTATATGTACCATGTGATTTTATGAACTTATTTTATAGGAAAATTGCATAGGATAGCATTTTGAGAATATGATATAGCAAATATAGCACATTGTTTTAGAATTTTGCAAATATGTCAAAATTTTCACTTAGAAAAATACTCTCCATCTTACTTCTCTTTCTCTTTTAACCCCTACTTATTATTTATTTATTCTGTCACTTTTTAAGACCCAAATTATTTGTTTATTCTTATACGAGAAAAATTATTTATTTTTTGTGTCTTAATCTTGATTTTAGAATCTCAATAGTACAATAATTGCAATATAAAATCTAATGGTTGTTGATTAGAGTAATTTAACTTCACTTGTGATTTTTTTTTTTACTTTCTTCGATGTGTATTTTGAGTTGAATATGATTCCAAATGTTTTTGTTTTATTTTTTTTACATTAATTTTGTTTTGGTTTTCCTTTGTCTCAGTTTTGTATATCAGTGTTGTGATATACATATATTATATGTATTAGTTTGTTAATATACTTACTACATGATTTTTGTTTTTTCAAATTTTATGTAGTTCATTAGAGTATTATTAAGTATATGAATGATGTAACTCAGTGTATCATTATCAAGTATATCAACAATATATTGTTAAAGCATATCAGTAAAGTGAATCATTATCAAATATATAAATCAAGTTTACAATTGTATATCAATTGTATATCAAGTGTATAAGTAGGACTTCAATTATATCAAGTGTATTTAATCAATCAAATGTATAAGTGAAGAATATTAAGTGTATATGCAGTGCATCGGGTGTATCAAACATATCATGTACATCAAACGTATCAAATTTATTTAGGGTACCAATGAACATAACAAGTTAATTAGCTGTGTATCAAACTTATAAGTGAAGTCTTTAAGTGTATCAAGACCTAAGGGGTATCAAGTGTAACAAGAAGTATTATAATGTGTATCAAGATGTTTCAGATGTGTATCAAAAGGTATCAAGTGTATTAAAGAGTATCAGGTGCATTGAGTGTATCAATCAAATATATCAAGTGTATCAAGAAGTATTAGGTGTATCAAGGGGTATTAGGTGTATCATATGTG
Source organism: Cucumis variabilis (assembly GCA_037974545.1). NCBI lineage: Eukaryota > Viridiplantae > Streptophyta > Magnoliopsida > Cucurbitales > Cucurbitaceae > Cucumis > Cucumis variabilis. Next base: position 13,048,969 of record JBBPDI010000004.1, read on the forward strand.
TATGAGGTGTATCAAACGTATATTAGTAACAAGGGCATTTGTGACATTTTACCTCTTGATGTGTGAGTTGGGCTTTGTTTTTACCATTTTCATAAATAATAAAGTATGTGTGTTATAGACTTAATTATTATAATTTGTTTTGCCGTTTTTGCAAGTGTCCCTATTTTATATAATCCATTATGTACAGTTTTTTGTCATACCTACTTTTTTTTCTAATTAATATTTTTTTGTATATTGTGGCTTTAGACCAATGATTGATTGATCCTAGTGGTCTGTATGATCAATCTTTTCACCGATCTTCAATTGTATGAGACGATAGAACGATAAGTGAGTAGGATTGTATACGTAGATAGGTGGTAGTCCAACATAATATCTTACTTCATCGTAACATATTAACTCTACTTCAAGCTTTCCGATTATATGGGTTGGCTAGATTGTGTTTCATCTTGTTAAATTGTTACTGCAATCATTGATAGATGGAGACCGAAGACACATTGGCTTGACAGTAGTAATTTCAACACACAAAAATTCACAATCTATACTTGGAAAGAGAGAAAACGATTTGAACAAGTAAGTCAAAAGACTTAGCAACAGTTTTATAAAACAAGTTTTCATAAACAGTTTAACATAAATCTACCACTTGAATAGCATTTATCAATAAGCATTTATTTCATAACATGATATTTGAAACATTGAACTTTTACATAGCTTTTGGAAGACATGATCCATAGCCACAGGCAGAATTAAACCTCTTCATCCTAAGATAGGACAGTCAATAGGAGACAACTTTCATTGTAATCCTCATCTTTTAAGGCATAAAGATATATCATTCCTCATGAACCATAAACTATAGATTCGTCAACCTTACCATCAGTATGGAGTTAACTACATGTATACAATAGGTCTCATAAAATATTCAGGCTAGGATAAAACATATTGAAAATCTTGAAACATTTTGTTTCCTTTCACAATTCATCAATAAATAATTAAAAAATATCATAGTTTGGAAATCAGTTCAGTAAACATTTATATAAAACATGTCTTAAACAATAATTTGGAAATCATGCTTTGTAGATAACTTTAAATCAATGTGTCACTCACTATACTTGAATTGATCCTTAGTTGGAAAATTCCTACAAAGCCTCTTGATCTGAACAACTTCACATTTAATCTTTAATTAATCCTTTGATCATGAAAGTATCCAATACTTATCATTAAAATTCCCAAAAATAGCAAAACAACCAAAAAGAAGCCTAAGATGGCCTTCTAGCGACCAATGGCATGATGGCTCAACTTAGCACGTGCCCATGACCTGGGCAAGCCTTGCCACGTGCTAACCTCGCACTGAGGTGTCGTGGCATCCTGGATACCTATTGAGCATGCATCCCTTTGCGTGCCTTGCTCGTGTTGTACTGCACTCGCCCAACCTTGCATGTTAACCTCTTCGTGCATGGTAATGCATGTAGCCTGACGCATCCCTTGTCTCTCGACTGTGTCATGGTCGTGCCATGTGCCTCAAAACAAACCAAATAACCTCTATAAAACCTAAAACCATTATCATCTTGCCTAGTCATACTTGATACTTGGCCACGTTCAATAAATACTTTTTTGTCCAAAAACATGACTTGACTTTGAAAAATCATAAATTAAAATTCACAAATTTTTTAGTAAAACTTTCTTCTACAAAGTTAGTTGAAAATGTCTTAACTTCCTTACCTCAAAATTTCAGAACCAAATTCCTTTTGATGTATTCTGTAGATAGCAAAACGTTCTTCTTGTTCAATTTTTCTTTGAGAATGACCTTCTCGCCTTCTCTTATATCAAGCATAAATCTTCTTGCATCCAATTTGCATAGCAGTCCAAGTCTATAAACTAGATACAAATTCCAATCTTTTGGGAGTGGTTTGAAGTAAATGGCACTAGTGAATTGTGAGAATTCCTTCTTTGAATTGTTTATTTATAGTGGAGCCTTGCATGAAAAATGAAATGACACATTTTGCTTGCTTAATTCACCGTTTAACCTCCTTAGTCCACCTTCTACTTTCTAATCTACCTCCATCTTGGTTGCAAAAATGCATGGAATTTAATTAGGACACTTGAATTTTCCTTAATCCGATTGCCCTTAGTTAGCCACGTAGCTTGCAAAAATGCTTAGCTAACCTTCATGACTTCCTCACATACCATCTTCACCTAGCCTTGTCAAATACCTTGTTTCTCGCCTACTAACCTCTATAACTACAAGTCTTCTCGCAAACAAGCTCTTCCTTGCATAGCATGGACCGCCCATCTTCACTTACTAACCTCTTATTGCCTTCTGGCCTAGCAAATAACTTAACCTTCTCTACATGAACCTATGCTCACCCTATGTTCATCATCTCGCCTAGCAAGTCCATTGTTGTCAAGCCATCTTAAATGCCTAGACTTTTCCTTATAGATTATTTTCATGGTTTGGCCACCTAGCACATGCTTCAAATGCCTAGCTTAGTTTATTAATACACATGGAAAGACCATGTTTTGTAATCAGATCAACTACTCATGTAGTTAATCAATATAGGTACATGTTTGACCTTCTTCAACGTGATTAGGTACGTCAATACTAGAGCTTCACTTTTTTTATACACCAGTATACATATATTTATTTATTTTTATTGTAATGTGTGATGTTTCAAATTATTTGGAAGCCTTACAAAAATGTAATTGATAATTTACTCAATTTTTGTAAGAACAGTCAAGATATATGGCAAAACATCATTCCTCTCATATGTTTTCATATTGGTAAGTGGCATTATTCTGATTGGGTGATCAGACAATTAAGTTTTAAGTAAGATATCCCATTAGAATGCAATACTGAGCCACTTATGTACAACATTGAATTGAGAGCTACGAATTGGTCAGATAAGGTTGCACATTTGGTAGTTCGATGACAATCTCATAGAAGATTTATTGCGATGGAAGCTTCAATTCAAAAATTTGATAAAGATGTGACTCAAGAATACATCGACTGTTATAATAATATTATTAGGCTCTACATCACTCGACCAGGAGCAGCTGTGGGTCGTCTGACTCAAGTGGAAGAAGCCAAACTTGATGAAATTCACCATAATGTGGAAGAAGTGCCTCTTATATAACAAACATAGAGCAAAATTGGTTGTGGTGGTCCAATGATAACGATGCCAACATTTGGAGCAGGATATTGTTATTCTAAGATCGATATACAGGATATTATGATTCAAGGGTCGATCCATTATCTTCATACATCGATGTCAATTGGTTGTAGCCAAGAACTTGCTTATTAAAATTTGGCTCGTTAAAACTTAGAGTGTGTAATGTTATGTATGTGTATATTTAAATCTAGTCATTGATCATGACCATTGCTTGCATAATGCTCACCATGTATCTCATCTTCACATAAATGCTAAGCCCTTGTTAAGTACAAGTTTTCCTATTGCTTATCTAAGTATAAGCAAAACAACAGGTTTCTTGGGTAATCCATGATCAAACACAGAGAATTGATATCCAAACTTAGTTATAGAGCTCACTCTTCATTCAAGCGGTATATCTTTTAAATTATATCTACTTATCTACACTAGAGAATCTGTAAAGGGAGATAAAAGTGGAAGTGAGATGGACATGCAAACTAACTTTTATATAAGAAAGGGTGAAATAAGGTATCTGCATTATTAGTGATTTAGCTATATGTTAGCCCTGATGCGATACAACTCAGTTAACTAGCTTTTAATTAAGGTGAGCACCTCTCAGTGTCTCAAACAACACACTTTCTCACCTCTCAAGATACAAAAGATCAAGATTGGTTAAACGACATATATCTAGAAGATTTTACATACAAGACTTATAGAACTTCTCTTTTAAGGGTGAAAACCTCTTGTTGCCAAATACCCACACTTGTTCTCCTTCCAGCACATAAGTGATGAAGATTATCTCACTAAGGTGGAGTTTGTTTTCAAACTCCCCTTTTGTGCTCGTTAGCCATATCCTTGTTACTTGCTCTCTAGATTACTTGGCGATTTACACTAGCCATGTGATGACTATAGCTCAACTAACGCAATAAGTGCTATAAGCTAAGCTTCTTATTAAGAACTTATAACAGATCTCAACAACGGATAACACATTAACGATTGAATAGTAAAAACATGATGGATTGAAATATATAAACATGCAATATATTGAAGAATATAGGCCTTAAGCCACTGTACAATATGAACAAATATATTACAAAGAAATACAAAGATGGAAAGTATAGAAATGAACATTACAAGTTATGGGAAATGGAAAACAAAATTTTCCCCTACTCAGACCTTAAGCTTTCACCTACGGATTAATCGAAGAAGAAGAAGAGATACATTTACAGACGATGGAAAGGCTATTCCTTTCCATCCCGCTTTAGGGTTTAGCCAATTCAGGCATCCGGTCGATCCATCAAGACATCTGACTTCTCTCGAAGACACCCTCATCTCTTGGTAGTAAAGGAGTTTTTTTTTATATACTTTCAATGGGAAACTCAAATTATTATGAACATGTCAGTGTTGAAAGTGCCTATTGTCTAGTCACATCAACTCCAACTACCACTCTTGTCTTCTAGTGATCTTTTCTCGTGTGCTGATGTGTATCTCGCTTAGAAGCTGTTGTACTTACCAGACAAGATCTTCTCATGTAGCCTTTATGCGAGTTCCTCTGCGATTAACTAGCTTCTTCTTTTGTTTATAATCCTGTGTTAACACACTAAAAACAGAATGAAACAAGCATATAGACTTATGTAGAGTGTATTTTCGAATATTTATGAATTTTCAACATAAATTATGCATTTTGACACACTTACTACGTGTTTTTGTCTCATTATTCTATCTAGAAACTATAATAACTTATATTTCTACAAGTTATTATCAGTCCATCAACTTCTTACATGCATGGAAACAAAAGTGCCTATGGAGAACATAACAAATATCTGTACTATGATGCGTCTACAGAGGTATTAGATCGACAAGAGTACAAATAAGAATCAGATAATCAAGAAGACCCAGAACAACATAGAGTTCAAAGTCGACCGCGACAAGCAACTCGAAATCGACAACGTCTGAGTTGTAGGTCAAGGCATGACATCTAACATTAAGAATAATCATAAAAAATTATTCTAACCTAAACTCCCATGAAATCACCATGATTTTTGTAGCAAAATTAGAGAGATTCTCAAAACAAACAAATCTAAACAAAGCCACAATTCAACAATTTCTATGGTGGGTTTTTAGGAAAACTTCTAGAATCAATAATCTATTTAATGAGTTCATAAAATAAATTCTCTAAACAAAGATGTCGCCACGTTCCTAATACGGTGTGAAGCGATTGACGTCCTCAAAAGAGTTTTTTTTTAAAGAAAATAGGAGTCACCATCAATCTTTATAAAAGAAGAGGAATTTATTTAAGGAGAGAGAAAAGAATTTAAGGAGGGAAAAGGGAATGGAAAGGTAATAAAAATATATTATATTATTATTATTATTAATTATTATTATTAAAAAAAAAAGAAGAATCCCTCGGGTGTTTTCCCTGTTCTTCTTCCTCTTCTTCGTGCGACCTTGGTCTCTTCTTTTCCTCCTTCACTTTTCCTTTACCTAACAAACGATCACTTCTTCTTCTTCTTCTTTTTTAAATCTTCCACCGTCACTGATTGTCTCTCCACCGTCTGGTCAAATCCCAGTCGAAGAGTCTCGTTTGTGTCTCTCCTCTGTTCCACGCTGTCGTGATCGTGCTGCTCGGATTGGTCTCCGTCCGTGAAGCTCGACCGTCGACTGTCGCATATTTCCACCGTTCGTTTGCCATCACCCCATTTTGTCTCTATCACACATGAAGCCGTTCGAAGATTCGAACTTATCTCCTTCTAATCTGTGTGTCGGAGTTTGTCAAGCCGACGATAGTCCATTCGTTGTAAGTTGGAGTCCCATCTAAAACTGATTTTCCTTGCCAACTTAACCTCGCATAGTTTTGTTTTGCTTGCTGCCATTTGGTTTGTCTTGTACTGTCGTTTTTGTCTCGCCATGAACAGTTGGGGGTTTTGGTGGTAAGTTTGTATGGGTGAGTTTGTTGTTTCTACATTGTGTTTTCCTTGAGTTATAATGTGGATAAATTGGTTAAATTGTTTTTATTCGATCTTTGAAGGTGTTGGAAGTAGCGCTGAGTTCTTAAGTTTTACAAGAAATTTTAGACTTTAGTTAGAATTTGATTCTCCATCTACTTAGGTAAGTTGTGAATTTTGTTGGATGAATTTAAGTGGATGTTATTGTTGGGGAAAATGTTGAGTTTATTCTTGGTGCATAGGTTGTGTTTCGTTGGATTTAATTCGGTCAAGAAGCTTAGGTAACATTTCGTTGGATCTTGTAGAGACACATCTATGCTCTCGGTGAACCTGAAGGAAACACCCTAAGAGAGTTGGGGTGTAAGTGACCCCGTTAGACCACTCATAAAATACAACATGACAGGCTAGTAAGTCCCATCGAACTCACATAAGTCATAAAGTGAAACATATCATGGCTAGTGGTCCTGTCGAACTCACATCAGTCATAACATAACATGACAGGCTAGTAAGTCTCATCAAACTCACATCAATCATAACATTGATGGAAATGGTAGACATGTGTAACGGAATTAGGAACAGATTTTACTCTAATTGTAACTAAACTATTTTAGTGATTAACATGCATAAAAACTTAAAACAATAAATATAAAGTTAAAAGAAAAACCTCACCTTTGATGTTTTTCTTTTCTTGTAATGTCTTCCCGTGCTTTTCACGATCTCCTCACGAAATCGAAGATGGAACTACCGCTAGCGTTGACCTGCTATTCTCTGGACTTAGAATTGAGTTGTGGAACTCAAAAATGGTGGAGAAAATTAGAGAGAGATCATATATTTGGAAGAACCAAACCTTTTGGTTTTCCCTTTTCTTTTGTTTTTGATTTTTTTGATAATGAAAGACCAAAATGAAAAGAGTTCTTGGTTTTTATCTTTGTAATTCTCAATTACAAAGTCAATTTTTTTAATTTCAAATCCAAGAGTCATTTCACCTTTTGCATAAAACTTGTTTACAAGCAAACTACATGCAAGAGCTTCCTTATCTCACCACTTGGCATTCTAAGTGGGATAGGTGTCTTGCATGCAATAAGTCACTTGCATATCACATGCAAATGATAAGCTTACCAAATCTCAACAAGTGTTATTATTTAAATTAGTCTAAGGGAAATATGGTAATTCGACATTTAAATCAAATTCAAAGTTTGACTTTACCAAGTCCAAAGTCAACATTTTGACTTTTAACCATTTTGTTCGTCTTGACTAATTTCAACCTCCCAAGCATAAATACGCATTTATTTCTCTAAAATTCAAATCACAATTGAATATAATGTCGGTCAAAAGTTGATTTTTCAAAATCAAAAATCAACATTTTGACTTTTTACATCTTTGACCTTTTTCATCAATTCCGAGCTTCCTAATAAGAATCCATATTCATATTTAAATCAGATCTAAACATGAAGCTCTATTTTAAGTTATAACCGATGACCATATCAAATATATTTGTCGGTTTCTCTCTCTTTACCTAATTTGAACAATTCGAATTATTCCATCATAATGTTCTAAG
>JBBPDI010000004.1:13064617-13089652 GCA_037974545.1 Cucumis variabilis
AGAATAACTCATATTCCTATAGTTCTTAGCTACCGTTGTTTGGTCAAGGATTCATTAACTAACTTAATTCATCCCGTAAGTGTAACCCTACCATTTTTTAGATCCCAGAGGTACGCTTCAACATGCTACCAAAAAGAAAAACTGTTGAAAATTAGATACCTTTTGAATGGATACATCCAATGAAATTGAACGGGTTCACACAAATGAACTTCACGATCCAAGTGAATGACCAAATGAGTCATGATGTCAAAGAATGAAGGAGGAAAATACCTTAAAAAAGGCACAATGTTTCAATTACCTCCTTTTCAATTTCCAACATACTTTATATTACACGTTGGCATATTTTATTAAAGAATCCACATATTCGTGTTATTGAGTGTCTTGGGCCTTTTGGAAGCATTCCTCTAATGACAACCGGTAGAAGTTGTTGCATTAACACGTGATAGTCATGGAATTTTAATCCCATTACTTTGCTTTCCTCCACTGAAACATAGTTCTAAATGTTTGAATTATAATCATCAGGTACTTTCAACTCGTACAACCTCTTGCAAAATAGTTGTTTCTCTAATTTGGACAAAGTGTGTAAAGTTGGAGGAAGGTATACTCGACTCCCACGTTCTTCTGGGTGTAAGTCGTGTTGTATATTCATGTCTTGCAAATCTTTACAAGCATTGTATCCATGTTTTGATTTTCCATTAATATCTAGCAATGTGCCTATTATGCTCTCACATACATTTTTCTCAACATGCATTGCATCTAAGTTGTGACATAATACAAGTTCCAACATCAGCATAAATGCAAATCAGTGCATTATCTAATGTAAAATGGAAGACAAGCCAATTAAACAACATTAGTGACAAAATGTACATACCTTCCAATATGGTAAGTCAAACAAGATTGATCGTTTTTTCCACATTCTTTTCAACTCTTTTTGTCTCTTTCGTTTTTTCTTATCAATTTTTCCAAAGAAATTTTGAAAATCTTTAATTTGGGAATCAATTGCATTCCCATTTGCAATCCTAGGAACTTGTCGATCATCAACATTGCCATTAAACCATGAACTTCTTTCTTCTATACGAATGAGATAAAGGCAAAAAATGTCTATGACCCATATAAACTAATTTCTTCCTATGGTACAACCACTATGAATGTGTGTGCTTCCCACAAATTGGACATGCCATCTTGCCCTTTGTTGTACACCCAACAAGATTTCCATAAGCAGGAAAGTCATTGATCGTCCACATAAGCACAACTCTCAAATTGAAGTTTGATTTGCTGACTACATCGTAAACTTCCACTCTATCTCATAACAATTTCAAGTCATCAATTAATGGTTGCAAAAAAATATCAATGTCATTGCCAGGTTGTTTATGACTGGGAATCAGTAAAGTTAGCATTTTATTTTCTTTTGACATGCATAACCAAGGAGGTAGGTTGCATGTCACAAGCATGACTGACCAACAACTGTACCTACTACTAAGGTTAGAGAATAGGTTGAAACCATCAGTTGCAAGACCAAATCTCAAGTTTCGTGGATCATTTGAAAAGTCTGGCCACTTTGCATCAATTGAGTCCCATGAAACACTATCGACTGGATGAGACATCTTCTCATCACTACTTTTATGGTTCATATGTCAGTTAGTAATTCAGTACATCATGCATTAGGAACATTCATTTTAGTCTTGGAATCAATCGAAAGTATCTTAACACTTTTGTTGGAACACTCTGTTTCATTCTTTTGGTGAACTTATCCACCTTCCATCGAGAATGTCCACAAATTGGACATGTCTCTAAATATTTATTCTCTTTCGTAAACAAGCAACAATCATTTTTACAAGTATGAATCTTTTTATATACTAAATCAAATACTTTTAAGAACTTCTTTACTTCATAAGTAGATTTTGGTATAACATTGTCAAGGGGTAGCATATCGTGCAAGAACTCTAAAAGGCTTGTGAAACTTTTATCGATCAAATCATTAGTAGCCTTTATCTTATATAAAGCTACCACAACTGACATTCTTGTATATTTTGTACAATGAGGATACAAAGAAGTGTTTGCATCTACAACCTTTTGATTAACATCACTATTTACTAATGGTTCATCAATCTTTTCATCGCTCATGAAAGAAGTACTACAAAAGGGTTGACCATCAAACATACTCTCTACCGATACTTCTTCACCATGATAGTACCAAAACCTATAAGTAGGATCTATACCTTTCATAACCAAATGTTTACATACAATATCAAAGGTTTGATGATTCATGTTCCTACATGTCTTGCATGGACACAAAATTTTATCTTCACCCGACATGTTCTCTACGTGTTTCACAAAGTTCCATGCTCCCCTTAGATATTCATTGGTTGCTCTATTAAAAATATCCAAGTTTGCAATTAATATAACTAACTATGTTAATCTATTTTAGTTTCATAAAAATTTGACATTCTCTTGCCTGTTCAAATGAACCTAATCTTTTTGAAATATTATATCTTCAAATTATTGCTACAATAATGTGAAATGTAATTGAGAACCAACTCTACCCAAAGTAAAATTGAGAATACTAGTATACGAAGGTAACATCAACAAAGTACAATAATTATGAGAAGTATATTTCAGTATTAGTCATAAGTCCAAACCATATACAAAACACATTTTATGAATAAACTAGGAAAAAAATGACAATTATAACATATTATAATAACATAGCATAATTCAAGCAATATGAAAGAGAGAAGAAACTAAGTTCAATTAAAGAGTCATCACAAGCAAAATAAAACTTAGGATAAAGCTAAGAGTGATTCCATTAAGGAACAAGCTTATCTATACACAGGACTTGATTCTAAGAATTCAAGTCTTCAAAAACATACACCAACAAAACTCAAACCACAAGAATTCAAGTATTAATAACCCATGCCATATGATAAATTTGCAAAAGAAATTCAAGGGTTTAAAGTCACGTTGCTCAAAAACTAATGAAAAATTAATAGAAAAAAAACCCACATACACTAATTTGATTTTTCAATCATGAATAGAACCATGACCTTATTGGAGTAGCTCCCACAATTTTAATCAAATAGGTTGCCAGAGATAAATTCTAAGAGAAAATTTATCAAACAGGTTATAGTTGATAATCCCAAATGGAGTTTAGTAATTAAAGCATTAAATTAGCATAAACAAAGTAATCAATCATCCTATGATAAAACATACACAAATTAGGGAAGAAAAAGAAAACAAAAGTCTTTAAAGAGAATAAAAACATTGTCCCAATAAATTTACTAATTCATTTGAACAAAATCTAGGAAAAAGTATCATAACCACGTTAATTAATTGCCTACATCATAGATACCACATATATAAGGATTCTTAACAAGAAAGTAAGATATATTTATTGTCTAAATTCTACTTAACTTCACCTCTAAGTTCTCTAAATGACCTTAATTAGTACAAAAAAAAGCAAATTCCTAATGGAATAGAAAATGAATAAGTAGAATAGGAAAATGAAAAATCTGCAATTGAATTAAATAGAAAAAAAGACAAAATGAAACAACAGTAACATTATGGAAAGATGTTCTTACCTTTTAACAAAGTTCTAAAAATTAGCTTGATAAGAGAGAAGAGTTAACCATCAAAGTCTTCAAATTTCACAATTTATGAAATTAATTTAAGAAAGCAAAGAATCAAAACTTATAAACATATAAACTCTGAAAAGCATAACTCATGAACATATAAACTACAAGCAGACAACTACTTAATACTTCCACTATATTATAAATTATGAAGCTTAATCCCATCTTGTGAACCAACATCCCTAGATAGAGGATTAGTATTTAGTATGTTGTTCTAGTATTAAGGAGACTAGAGGTCCAAAAACTAGAATGAAGCATAAAACAAAAAGCATTTAAAACAATTTATCAAAGAAACAAAAATATTAACAAACACACAGTTGGATGAAAATAGATAAAAAGAATTGTGTTTGAAAGAAGGAGATGCAACAACATAAATATTCTCACTAGAGTGGCAATCTAACCCAACAACACTATTGCTAAGTATAAAATCTTCAACCACACCATTGTCACCATAAAGTGTATTTTTTAATTTGTTCTACGTGAGTAGTTATATAGGTGTTAAGTTTTCTTCCAACCTAACAAAATAAATTTAAGATCAAATTGAATTTTATTTAACTTCAGCCTATTGCAAACAGTGGTTCTCTCACACCAACTACTTTTCTATAGACAAAAAGTCTACTTCCCTAAATTAAGAGACAATAACAGAGGAAATTAAGAGTATAGAAGTTGGAAGGTATTTACCTTGTTGATGCAAAGAGATAGTCAGTACATGTTGTCGGAGACAAACTAAGGTCAACAGAGGATGCGCAACTTAAGATTTACATTATGGTGGAGAAATTATTTTGGTCAACAGTTATATTTCAGAGTTTGGAAGGATGAAAATAGTTTATATACTAAGACTCATATTCCACCATAAAAATGATGTAGAAGAAAAAAAGAAGAAGACTAACCTTGAATCATTACCTTCAAGTGATAGACAACGACGAAGAGACGGATGAACAGTTTGGTCGTCGTTTGAACGACAATTGTGAGAGGGAAAAGGAAATGCAGTCATCATTTGAAAACAGAGGGTTTCTCAGTTACCTAAAGATTTAAATAAGAAAAAGATTTATAGTGCTGAACAAGAAAATCTACATTCTTAAACTACCTAAAGGTTAAAACTAAATGAGCTCCATAGATAATTAACAAGTATGAAAAATTTTCGATGCTTGAAAGCCAAACTTAAACAAATCCACACTTGACTTAATCATTCAACAAATACAAAAATTGTGTTGAGGCTTCAGTGCCAAGGTTGTAAACACGTATCTCAGCACCCTATCAGGAGATGCAAGCACTTTAAAATCGGTGGAGACAAGAAAGGAAAGGGAACTTCTCTTTTCTAGATCCTCTTATCAGTTTTTTATCTTTTGTCACAAGATTATTTGTTTCTGTCTTGCAGAAATTAGTTTTTTATAAGGTTTTCTTAAACCCAGATTATCTAAACCAGCTCCCAATTTAACTCTATGCTTAACATTATAAACCTGCGAAAGGCCTCTTATGTCATCATTCTCTCATCTTTCAAAGTCCATGAATAGCATTGGTGTAAACATGTTTTCTTTGGATTTCACTATGAGAATGAAATTTGAAAATGAAGCTTATCGAATTGGTGAAACTTTTCAACGAAAATTAGAGGTGTAGTTGGGGAGAGGAAGATGAAGAGGGGTAGTTAGGGAGATGAGAGATGAGAAATCAGCGAATAAAATGGAGAACAGACCTTTCAAAATCTATTTTTGAGAACATAAACAACTAGGACAAAATTAGGAAATCTACCCTTCAAAATTTGAGGGATAAAAAAAATTAATTTTTCCAAAATTCTTTTCAATATATTTTGTTTTTGTATATTTTAAATGGTTGAATGAGAAATTTTGGATCAACAACAAATTGCTACGTCAACTTTTAAATTAATGGCGAATCGTCAAATAGTTAAATTTGGAACAAATTAAATGTTAGTTTTAATTTAAATTTGAAGACGTAAATTTAGTGAATTCCGAGGACGCCATGTGTTTTATATTAGACAGTCAAGATTAATTATTTTGATCTAATTAATTATTATTTATTTGGATAAAGTCCAATTGAATTCAAAAGTAACTCAAGTACATATAGTCGGGTCTATGGGTCAGGTCCATAGGCCAATTAAGTCCAAGTTCATAAAGTCTTCCTGAGAAGTCAATAAATAGAAGAGTTCAATCACTTCTTGAATCTCAAGTCCTTTGGAGGTACAAACATTGTTTTCAAGATTTCAACTTCAATAATTACACACGCTTCACATCCTTAAATCAGTATATGCATTTAGTCTATAGACAGAATAGCCGAGAGAAGAGAGAACAACTTAGAGAATCAAATTCTAGAGATCAAATCATATTGCATAAAAAATAAGTCCAACTCTACAAAATACGTTTCTTTGTAAATTTTGTACGAACACTCATCTTCGTGCAATCTCTCTAGTTAGAAAATAAATAATTAAAAACAAATAAATAAAAGATTTTGTAGAATGATTCAAAATTGTATAAAAATAAAATTTCAAATTGACTGACTTTCTTTTGCACCAAACGTGTGTTGAATGAATTTCGATTTGAAGCAAACCTGAAATTCCAAATACTGCGTGAATAAAATGTAGAATTTTAGTGAAAAATAAGTAAAATGATTTAAATATCTTTGTAGCGTTTTACTTAAGAAGAGTAAATTATTTTAGTTCGTTCATGTCATATAAAAATTTCAATTTTATTATAGTAAACTCGATAAATCTAAAAATAAGTCTTACTATGATACTTCCATTCCCGAGTTGTCATAAATTATTTGTAGTTTATGAAATGAATGGATGGCCATAAATTACAGTACTAGAAATTTGGATTTTAACGACGCAAAATTTGCATCATAAAGAGTATCAACGATACAATTTTTCCATCATTGAATCCTTTACCAAGAAATGCTATTTAACGACACTTTGAAAAATGTGTTGTTAAAGAAGCTTAAAAGACACCAAGATTGTATCATTAATACTCTTACATCGACACAATAAATATGTCAACATTATCTGTAGCTTGACACCAATATGTTGTCATTGTATTGTCTCGATGCATACAATTCTTACCAAGAAATGTGATTTTGCGAAACTATTCCTATGTTTTTCGATATTCGTGAGTGTCTGGACCAGCTTACGCGTACCTCAACTAATCTCACTAGACAACCCTAGTGTCAAGGAAACTCGTAGAAAATTAATTTCTAGGTTGGTGGCCACCATCATGACCTCTTTAACTCTTTACTACTAGGCCAACTCATGATGATTATAACACTGTTTCTGTTTAATAAAGGCTTATATGTCGATATTTGTTTGGCATCATTATTTTTCAAGTCACAACACATATTTTTTTACATATAAATGATGTATATAAATAAATTAAATACATGATTCAACTTACCCACATATGTTTAAAATGATTTTTTTATTGATAATAAAAAATGTAAATTACATTATCGATAAAGGTTTTACAATAATCCAAAAGATAAATTAATTGTAACACATGTATGTGTGACCTAATCTAATCAAACTAACTCATAAATGCACTTGATCAATCTCATGGTCCACAGATTGATCTTCAACTACCTACAAATTTGGTGAGCTTCTTCAAACGGTGGACGAAGAGCTTTTGAAAGAGAGGGAAAGTCGTAAAGAACATTTGCGAGAGAGGGGGAAACATCGTCAGAGATCGTTTGTAAGAGAGAAAGACAACGACAATGTGGTATGAAGTAAGGGTTTTCTTCGGTTGTGGTTCACAAGAGGGATGAAAGCGTCAAATTGTTTTTTTTTTAAATCAGAAAGCATATGAATGAAGGAAAACATTGATTTATGTTTCACTTTTATGCAATGAGTTCAGAGTTTGTTTGCGTTTGTAAATTATTATTTAGGTTTTCTAGATTTTTTCTTAACATGGAGAATTATTAAGATCGTTTATGTTTCCTGTCCAATTATTTAGTTGTTTAATCCAAAGGAGGAGGGATAAAACAAAGAGGAATTTTTTTTTGTGTTTTGGTCCAAGGTAATATTTTTAATTCGATTAGCATCAATCATCTTTCACATTATATGTTGTGTTTAATTTTATTTCCATAGGATGACTTCATTCTCTATAGACAAGACTTTAAAACATAGTTGTTCTAGTCCAATAAGATTGTTAGAAAAAAGAAAATTGGTTAAACCACCATCATTGGCATGGAAACATTTTTAAAAATTAGAAGGATGTGATCCTAAATATCCTAGGGCTGCTTGTAAACACTGTGGGACTATATATATGCTTGTGATTCCAAAAGAATTGGTACAACTAATCTAAAAAGACATTTAGAGAAATGGTAATAAGAATGCAAATCAATTGGAAGATAACGTTGAAGAAGAGGGAGATTTTGAAAGTAGTTTGATGGATACATCCTTCACTCAAGAAAATTGTAGAATAATGCTTGCTCGTATGGTTACCTTAGATGAATTGCCATTTAAGTTTGTAGAATGTGAATGATTTCATCAATTTTTCAGGCATTAAATTAGAAGCTTGTGATTCCATCAAGAGTAACCATTACAAAAGTGTAAGATCCATATTAGAAATTTAAGTTAAGAAGTGAAAGTTTTAACTATGTATTTGAGTTTTAACAGTTTGTGTGATCTTCGTGAAAAGAATCAAGTATTTCACCTAGAAGAATTTCACGAGGAAAGTAGAAAATTAAGGGTTGTGAGTTAAGAAATCTTTGAGGAAGCCTTGAAGTTTAAGTTTGTGAAAAGGTTGTTCTTAAGAAAGGTTGGGCAAGCAAGGTTTTTCATGGAATGAAGTTTGGCGAGAAGAAGTAAAGAAAGTTCAGAGAATTTTCACAAGTCTAGTTAGTGGACCACACGTGGAGTTCAAGTTAAGAATGATTAAGAACACATCTTCAGTTTACACGTGCTCCATTAAAGAAGTAGGGGATGACGATCTAAGAAGAGTTTAAGCATGGCTAAGCTGGTTTAAGAGTTCTTTAAATAGATGACTTCCTTCAGTCATTTGATGGGAAAGAAGAAAAGAAAATTGTTAAAGTGCTGTCGGAGAAAAGGCTCGCGAGAAGATGAAGAGAAACTTTTTAGTAAAGTTTGTGAGTGACTTTCTTAAATATTTTTATGTTAAAATCTTTCTTGTGATTTTCCTTTACTGTTTTGAAAGATAATTTCAAATTAGAAAGTGTTTCAAAAAGATATTTCTATGAAAACTTTATATGTGTTATTTATTAATGTTAAGCTTGATTTGATGATTATGATTTCAGTGCTATGAACTGGTTTAAAACAATTAGTTTCTTCCTTGAGATAATGCTAACTTTTATGTGAACATAAAGAGTCATGGCTACCATGGGGTGTATGGACTACATGGTGATAAGAAGCTGACTCATGCATTGAAAGAAACGTATAAAGCTTAGCGGATTGAGCAACAAGGACGAATCTATATGTTCTCAAATGTTGTTGATACAGTAATCAAACGCGAGGTAATGAGACCAAGCATAAAGAATGATTCAAGATCCTTGGTGAAAAGAATGATTGTTAGCTAATGTGTGTTTATGTGAAATTGTTATATTATAAATGTGTTTGTTAAGCATAAAGAAAGGTTTATGCAAAACAAAATGATTTGATGTTGTTTAATTTATGTGAAATGATGTTTTGAAAAGGTATTGCGAAAAGACTTTCATAAAACGTCACTAAGTCTCTTAGACATATTCTTTCAAAATTTTATCTTCCAGAACTTAGGCATTGAGGTCAAGAGGAGAGGAAGTTTGGGCTTGCTAGGCGAGAAGCTGCCAAGCTTTTTAAGTTTTAAGTGTTGTCACTGTATTTTGGTTAAGAGTTGTTTCTATTTATTGATGTATTAAATTCCTTAATGGAAATAAAGTTAAAGTTTATTTGTTACATTATGCTTTTTGGCATTTAAGCTAAGTTAAGGAAGTTAAGGCAAGTGTCTTTGGCGGTTGACCACGTCAAGGATGCACAAGTCGCACTGCGTTTCGTGAGATAAGTAAGTAAGTCTATGTGGCAGGGTTTGACAAAAGGATTGTTTTCAAATATAAATGAGGGAGAAAAAAATTTAAAATGTGCATTTGTTAGACCCGTGTCTAGAACAGAAGGATCACTTTGAAATAAGAATCGATAAGAAGGATTTTTGAAGATTTAGGCATTAGCGTTGAAGCTAGGAAATGCGGTAAGAAAGCTTGTGTCCAAATGTAGGTGTTCTGATGATAAAAGAGTTAGAGATTTTGATGTAACCTGTTAAAAAAGTCGGTGTTGAGATTTATTTGCATTTCAAGCTTGAGTTGACAATTGGTTTACATGTTAAGTTTAAGCTTAGTGTTTTCCCTGATGAGTTACAAGCTGACACATGTAAAGTGTTAAGTAGGAGGTGCAAGCAAAGAGAGGCTTGATGATGACTAGTCTTGTTTAAGATTAGTATAAATAACATGGAAAAGAATAAATAAGGTACTGATATTTTGAGAATTTTGCTAAGTATTGAGCTGTTAAGGAAAGTATTAGACGAGATGAAGGAGCTGAAGTTAGTGCGTTTTGAAAGAAAGGAAACTTAATAATTTTTTAGTGATTTTCTAAAAGAAAGACGTCTTTTGAAAGCATTCTTTTCGAGTCTTATGTTGTACTTATGTTAATGAGTTAATATATGTTATTGTTGTTGTTGTTGATGTTTATTGAAAAGAAAATTTCTAAACTTATATTTCTTGAATGATGAATGTGATGCTTGTATGTGAGTGAACCATTAGCCTTATTCCTATGATTGAGCTAACCATTATGAGTCTACGTAATGAATAAAGGTGTTTGAGTAAATAGCCTAAACAATGGGAAATGAACCAGGAAAATTCCCAAAGGATGCTGGTGAAAGAAATTCTAGGTCTAAGCGTAGGATGCTGGTGAAGTAAATCTTGGGTCTATGCGACTTGATACTGGTGATACGAATCCTAAGTCTATGTGAGAAATGGTTCATTTTCTTGGGTGGAAAAGAATAAGTAGAAACTAATGTGTGATTTATATGTCTTATTGAAATGAGACATTGAGAGTCTGTTTATGAAAATGAAAATTAACTTCTGTGATTGAATTGTATTCTAATCATCACTCATTAAGTATTTGACTTATGGTTTAAGTTTTCTTTCTCCAGATATCGGGCTTGGAGGCCAAGTAAAGAGGTAAGTCAAGCTGTTATGAGTTAGAAGCTGTGCTATGTGTGGAAGGCCTAAAGTTTATGTGTTAAGCTTTGTTGTAAAGAGAGCATGCTCATTGTATTACAGAACTCATGATTTTAAGTTAACAAAGAGTAGTTGTGTTATTTCGCTGCATTGCGTTATTCTTAACGCTTGAAAGTCAAGAAGTTAAGTTGAAATTGGCAATGAAGCTAAAACAGAGGTGGCATGATGTTAAGGTTTAGATGATACTAAAACAAAGGTAGCTTGTTATCTAGATGAGGCTCGTATAGAAGATAAAAATTTAGATTTTCTAAATTGGTGGAAGGTGAATTCATCTCGATTTAAGATCATTAGCCAAGTAGCTAGGGACATCTACAAAATTCTTATATCAATTGTATCATTTAAATTAGGCTTTAGCAATAGAGGATGGGTGTTAGATTTTTTTCGAAGTTCATTAACTCCTCAAATTATAGAGGCACTCATTTGTGCTAAGTATTGGATTTAATCAAAACATTGAATGACATGGCTTAAGAAATTGACAGAGTTGAAGAAATTGACAAAGGTAATATTCTTTTTTCGATGTATGCATTTAAATTATCTCATTTAAGAAAACAAATTTTCATTTTGATCTAGAATTCATAAACATAGGAAAGGAGATGGAAGCTGCATTTGAGAATTTGAATCATGATTCTATGGTTAGAAGTTGTGCTACGCGTGGAAGGCCTAAAGTTTATGTGTTAAGCTTTGTTGTAAAAAGAGCATGCTCATTGTATTATAGAACTCATGATTTTAAGTTAATAAATTAGAGTAGTTGTTTATTTCACTGCATTTTGTTATTCTTATCGCTTGAAAGTCAGAAAGTTAAATTGAACTAGGCAATGAAGCTAAAATAGAGGTGGCATGATGTTAAGGTTTAGATGATGCTAAAATAGAGGTGTCTTGTTATCTAGATGAGCCTCGTATAGAAGATGAATATTTAGATTTTCTAAATTGTTGGAAGGTGAATTCATCTCAATTTAAGATCATTCGCCAAGTAGCCGAGACATTTGCAATATTCTTATATAAATTGTGTCATCTGAATTAGGCTTTAGCACTAAAGGACGGGTGTTAGATTTTTTTCGAAGTTCATTAACTCCTCAAATTACAGAGACACTCATTTCTACTCAGTATTGGATTCAATCAAAACTTTGGATGACATGGCTTAAGAAATTGATTGAACTAAATAAACTGACAAAGGTAATATTCTTTTCGTAGTATACATTTAAATTATCTTATTTAAGCTAACAATTTTTCATTCTGATCTACAATTAATAAACATAGGAAAGGAGATGGAAGCTACGTTTGAGAATTTGAATCATGATTCTATGGTCTCAATCTCTTCTCTCAAATCTTTATTTACATGTTTTTTGTTTTAAATTGTTAACTTAATTTGTTAAGTATTTAGTTTTTTTAGAGTCTTGAAGAACCGTGATGGAAGCACTTTTGGGTTATACTGACAATGTAGAAAGTAGACAAATGGTTTAAGACTTGAAATAAGTCGTGATTTTGATATAAGTAGACAATTTGTCTCAATTGTAGAATGTGTGATGGAATTTTGATGTAAGATGCCTGTTATTTTGTACAATTATTCTGCTAATTTTTTAGGCTATGATTATATAATATTCTTATGTGAATTTGCTACTTTTCCATTGATATTCTACAATCTTTATATTTGAATCGATTCTTACATGAATTGAATTTAGAAATAAAGTATAAATCAAAAAGAGATGAGCAGCAACTTGAAATATCGTTATATTCGCATCACTTTAATATAACACAAGGTGAGGTATGGGCATGTGTGTGCGTGTGTGTATACATAGTTATATATGTATATAGTTATATGTATGTCAGTAGGCGTATATATAGATGTTTATGTACTTGAGTCAATTTCTACTAACTAATCACACACCATTAAAAAAAAAAAAAAAAAAAAAAAAAAAAAAAAAAAAAAAAACTGAATTGACTCCCTTTGGCTCAACCCAAACGTGGGCCGTTTGGGTCGGACGTTGGCAGCGAATCATACAATTTGGGGCCGAGTCGGGTTGGTTTGACGTCGATTCAAACCAATCAATTTACACTCCTACGATTAATTAATATATTATTGGATGAAGTATCATTTTTTTTTTTTGGATAGAAATACTATTATTTCAGTATTAGAAATTCGCAAATCCATTCCATTATTTAAATTCTTCCTCTCTTTCGGTTTCCAGCACCCCCATTTCTCATTTTCTTTCAATTTCACATCATAGACCAATCTCTTCTTTCCCAAGACCCTTCTTTCCTTTGTTACATCTCTGTAACCCAATTATTCAAAACTTAAAAAAATGTCCGATGTTGTAGAGAAGTGGTTGAATGAGAAAGAAAAAGAAGCATTACAATACATTGAAGATATCACAACCAAAGCCGACGAAATACAACGACAAATTTTAAATGAAATTCTGTCAACAAATGCTAATGTTGAATACTTGCAGCAACATGGCCTTGATGTCCCTATTGATTCGTCAACCTTCAAAAAACTTATACCTCTTGTCTGTTACGAACAATTAAGACCTTATATAGTTCGTATTTCTGACGGTGATGATTCCTCAATCCTATGCTCAAATCCCATTACAGAGTTCTTTAAAAGGTGACTTATATGTCTATATTCTAATACACATCCTGTTTTGATCCCTACTTAATTATTTCATATACTTATTCTTAGCTCATCAATTTTTCCAAAAACTTAAGTTTTTTAGTGAACGGATATCTTAATTTTTACTGGTTGCATCTTCTCTCTATTTCACGTTCACGAGTGAGAGAAATGTATTTTGAGGCATATAATTAAATTTATATTCATTCATTGGATTAACCTAAAAAGGTTAATCGATGATTTAAGGCATACTATACAAGAAGCTTTTCTCTTTAACTTTTGTTTCTTAGAGGTAATTGGAATTTCATCAATTAAGTCCTCGTGGTCTGTTAACCTTAGTTGTTGCTATTAGCTTGATTAGTTTTGTTGTGTAGAAGAATTGACAAATGACTAGATGGTAGCATTGATATCAACACTAACAAAGGGAGTTGATTACTTTGCAACAAATAACGAACTATAGAAGTAATGAATCAAATTAAAAGTTTAGTTCCGCGCTGTAACAAATCCTAATAGTTTGAGGTTCGAGGTGGTATATGAATAATTCTCTAGTTATTTTCTTCAATATATATATAAAATGAGTTTTCAAAAAATAAGACCTCACTTGATAAGTTTGAATTATGTTTTGTTGAAGCTCTGGGACATCTGGAGGAGAACACAAGTTAATTCCAATGTACGAACAGGAGTTTGTAAGAAGGTTGTCTTTTTTCAGTTATATAATGCCAAGGATGAAACAGTTGTTTCCAAATATCAATTGGCACAAAGCCAAAGGATTAAATTTTCATTTTGCAAAACCTGAGTTTAAGACAAAAGGTGGGATTATTGTTCGTTCGATATTTACAAATTTGCACAAAAGATCATCAAATCTCGAAAGTATGCCAAGTGGGAATAACACCAGCCCAGATGACATTATTCTTTGCACAGACTCGTATCAAAGCCTATACTGTCAGCTTCTTTGTGGCCTTTACCAAAACGAAGTAGTTTTCCGAGTTAGTGCTCTTTTTGCCTCTACTTTGATCCATGTTTTTAAGTTCCTTGAAAATCATTGGGTTGATTTGGCTACTGATATACGAACAAGAACAATTAATCCCAAAATTACAAATTCATCAGTGAGGGAGTCAGTAATGAAGATTATAGTAAAACCCAATCCTGAAGTTGCGGATTTGATTGAAAATGAATGTGGGAAAGGAAGATGGGAAGGAGTTATTACAAGATTGTGGCCAAATGCTAAATATATTAATGCTATTGTGACGGGAAGTATGTCACAATACATTCCATTGTTAAATTACTATACAAATAATCTCCCTATTATTTCTGACCATTATGGATCTTCAGAATGTTTCCTTGGCTTAAACTTAGATCCATTGTGTAATCATGATGAAGTATCCTACACTTTGATCCCCACCATGGCGTACTTCGAGTTCTTGCCAATCGATATGATAAACCCCAATGAACAAGTAAACCAACAATTAGTCGATCTTGTCGATGTCAAGTTAGGACATGAATATGAGCTTGTCATCACCACTTTTGCTGGTAACTCTTTTTCTTTCTTTTCATAATATTTTTGTATAATAGTTTATTCCTCAATTTTCAATTTTATGCTAAATAATCAATAGTTTTGTGAATTTTCTTAAATCATAGACTAACTTTTTTTTTTAATTATATTTTTAATATTTAAGAACCAAATAGATAGACACATTAAAGTTCATTAGGTCTATTACTAACTTTTAGTTTTTTATTTTAGAAAATTATAATTGTTCACATAATTTATTTTTTCACAAATTTTTTTAGGTAAACAATTTAATTGACAACAATAATTTTAGAAATGCTAGTTTTCTGTATGCAAATTTTGACCCTGGTCTTTGAAACACACCCAAAATGTAATCTACAAAACATTAAAATTAAACTTAATTTTTAGAAACCAAAAACTAAATGGGTAATTGTAATTGATGACTATTTTAGTAATAATAATTAAGGATATAGCAATATTTTAAAAAAATTGCAAATATAGCAAACTATCACTGATAGACTTGTATCGCTGATAGACTCGTATGGGTCTATAAATGATAGACCAATATTTGCAACATGGTTTATCAGTGATAGACTTCTATCATTGATAGAATTTGAAAAATTTTGCTATATTTACAAAAAATTTAAAATATTGTTATATACTTAATTATTTTGAATATAAGTGCTAAATTTACAACTATCCCAAACTAAATAGGTTAGGGAACATGGTTTGGCAAAAGATTCAGTTGCATGAACGTATACTATATTATTGCAGGGTTGTACCGTTATTGCATGGGCGACATTGTTCGGGTGACAGGATTTAAAAATAAAGCCCCAAATTTTAGTTTTGTACGCAGAAAAAACGTGGTTCTAAACATTAGTAATGAAAAAACAGATGAAGCAGGGCTTCACAAGGCTGTAGAAGAAGGTGGTCGTGTAATGAAGTCATTTGGGGCAACAATTGTGGATTACACAACCTATGCTGATATCTCAACAATTCCTGGACACTATGTGTTGTACTGGGAATTAACTATGGATGACCTTAAGGAACAAAATCCAAATTACATTCCATCTTCAGTATTTGAGGATTGTTGCCTTGACATTGAAAACTCACTCAATCTACTCTACCGTCTAGCACGATCTCATGAAAAATGTATCAACCCATTGGAAATAAAGATTGTAAAGGCCGGAACTTTTGAAAAGCTCATGCAGTTGGCGCTCGATCGAGGTGCTTCAATCACTCAATACAAGACTCCTCGATGTTTAAATTCGTCACAGACCCATATCATTCAGCTTTTGGAATCAAACTATGTTTCCAATTATTTTAGTAAAAAATACCCTAATTTGGATACCAATCCTGTCTAGGCCTAGTCTCCACTCTCTTCTTTCCTAGCCATTAAATATGTATTTTTCATTCTGTTTGCTTTGTTATTGGTGAGATACACTCCCACATAATTTTCAGTATTTATAAGAAGGAAAAGGAAAACACATAAAGTGATTTACTCATTTATCGAAAAGGTCCCCAAAAGAATTTATACACGTGTGAGGGAAAGAGATAAACTATCACACGCCTTAATCTGCAAGACAATCAAAATGCAGAAAGTAGTGCAAATAGGATGCGAATTAACTTAAACTTTGCAACTGGTCTTATCGATAAGCTTACCCTCATCTCCTTATAAACAATCAACAAAAACTTAAAATGCAACAGCAGTCAACCTTAAACGCCAAAATGATAAATAACTTAACCAAAACGTACACTTTATTAATAACAGGCATTTGATACATAAAATACACCACCTTGACGAAATAAATCATGTTGAACTATTTCCAAAACGCCTAGAGTCATCTCGCCACAAAACTTTCAACTGTCTTTTTTACTTGGCCTAAACGCCTGATCTTAGAAAATGAGATTTTTAAAACGTAGGTCTAAATGACTTAGTAAGGTTTTATGAAATTCTTTTCGTAATGCCCTTTGATAAATCATTTTCATCAAATCATAAATACCAACACAATTCAATTTATCAATTAACACATTATTTCACAAAACATGTCAAAAAGCATGTAATCATTTTACAATAGAATTAAATCATCTCGCAAATCATATCAATATATATTTCTCATAAACACCAATTCGCATAACAAATCTTTTTCGCATAACATAAATCATCTCAAACAAAAACACATTAGTTAATTATTCTTTTCACCAAAGATCCTATATCGTGCTCTACGCTTGGTCTCAATATCTTCTGTTTAGACTACCGTATCAACAGCATTCAAGAACATACAAATTTGTCCTTGTTGCTCAGATCGCTAAGCTTTATACGCTCTTTTCAACGTATAAGCTAGCTTCTTAATTATTGCCATGTGGCCCCGTAGATTCTATGGCGTGGCTTTGACTCTTTATGCACATAAAAGTTAGCATCATTTCAAAGAAAAAACTAATGGTTTGAAAATCATTTTATAGTATTGAAACCATAATCATGCTAGAAAACATATAAATTTTTCATAAAAATATCTTTTGAAACACTTTTCATTTGAATTCTTCTTTCAATTCAGTAAAGAGAAATCATAATAAAGTTTTTAACATAAATTTAATTTAGAGAAAACACTCACAAAACATTTTAAATAAATACTGTTAATTTAATTTGTACCTATACGTTATGTGATTAACTACAGGTTTAGCTAAAGGACAAATAGAAATAATTAACATAGTACTTTGGTAACCCAGTTCGGCAAAATGTGCCTACATCTGGAGAGTCTCTTGACTCAGATAAGGAATATTATTAAGATTCATAGTCAGTAACACTTCTCACACGTTACATAAAAATAGCTAACATATTAACTATTACAAACATCAGGCTCCCCCTGAATATAACATGAATCTCACAGAGATACTCTCAGGCTCCCCTTGACTTGTTGAATAGGTCATTCAACTTACTCTATAGATATTCCTTCCTTTTTCCTGTACTTAATTTGGTGTACAATACCTTTTTCACAAACAACGTAAAATCATCATAGGCTGTAATTCACCTGATTCCGAACTTCGTTGTCTTCTTGACGTCTTCAATAGATTATACGTAAAACTCTTATTTCGTCAACATTCAATTCACATGAAAACTACACATATATAGATTCAATCCACAAGAGAATAATCCTCCAACAACCTCTTATATCTTTGAAAGATTAAATTTGCTAATAAATCTTTTTCCAACAGAAAACATTTAATTGACTCAATCTAAGATTTGATTTGCCAATAACTCCTTTTTTTTCTTAATATTTAATTGACAAAAATATACATTCAACAAACTCCCCCTTTTTTGTCAATCATCAGAGTCATTCTTTTTCTGGTCAACATGGCACAAATAAACAATATCATGACCCCCTTAATCAGCGGAGGATACAATATAGAATACCTCATTACAGGATTAACCCATGCCACTTTAAATAGCCTGTCCACTGAGACACACACACCCATCCATAAATCAGATTCACAGTACTCAAATTATGTAAACCAGAAGTCAAACACAAAGCCAAAAACAACATATCCATCATTCAGCCAAGGACACAACAACAAAAAAAATTCTACTGTCAAACTTACCCAACTCACACCAGTTTGCATACACCCCACATCAGGATCAGGGTCCACAACACATAACCACCCCTCAGTGCTTCAAATAACTATCAGTATGTTATTCACACAAACAAAGAAAAATATCAAGTCATCACATCAACAGAGGGACCTACCAACCTTTCAAATCAACCACAAAATTGACTCCCCCTTTGACCACAAAAGAATGAACCAGAGCTAAGAAGAGGACACCTGCAGATGGAAAATGAGAGAATCAATTTTAGCTTTACAGTCCTTCAACAGAGAAATGGTTGATCCCAAGGCTCGAGATTCAGCTTCAAGAGAGGATAAAACCCGAGTAACATCAGATTGAGACATATTAGTTGGTCTAGTATGAGCAAAAGATGGATTAGCTGGGCGAGAAGAACATCCAGAGACTTCAATGTCTGCCACATGAGATCCTTGAAAGAGCCGATAACTGAAAGAAAGAGTACGCGGACGAGGACCAGGCACATCCATAGGACCAAGAATGTCATGATGTAAATGAAGAATGAGACCGAAGAAGAACCTCGGTAAGGCAATGGGAATTTTGATGCCAAAGATACCCATATGTCGAAGTAGTTAATTATAGAGGAATAATCCAGCATCAACCAAGGCCCCAGAGCCAATTTGAAATAGGAACGTAGCCAAATGAACCAAAACAATGGAGGCATGAGACGATGGAAACCAATTGGCAATGCCAATTTTGTGCAAAATGGCATACTTGACACTCAAGGCAGTAGCAGGGATGCCAACAGTAGGCCAAACCGTCAAATATCCACCAGTGAGAGTAGAGGCCAACATACTAGTAGGCTAAGCAAGAGCCGCAGCACCCTCAAATGACGGTCGATTAAGCTACTTATTTATCACAGCCAAGGAAAGCACGATGCAACGACCACGAACATGGACAGTTTGATAGTTAGAGCTACTGGGATCATCAAATTCCAAGGGAAGGTTAGCAATGACTTCCCTGATCAACCGAGGATAAAAGACTGCATCAAGAATGGTCCGCAAGAGGCCAGCCTGAGAGATAACGCCATAACAACCACACAGAATTGATGCTGATCATATACATTCACCTCGTCTGCCATACGACGCTGCACAACATACTTCCAACGTTGTGCATTCTCTTCATGATGAAACGAGATTCCGTCAATAAAGATAGAGGGTACATTTTGTGGAAGACGACGATGCCCTGATTTGAGGTAACCCCTCTTGGTTCAGCCACTTTAGAGGAAAATGAAGGTGGTACAGAGTCAGTCTATTGCCCTGGAGATGGCACAGACTTTCCTGGTTCAAGAACAGAAGCAGGAGCGAAAGTAAGAGCAGAGGAGGAGGCCGGATCCCAAGTGTGGATGTAGATAAGGATGACTGAATACTGAGAGCATAAATAGAGTTACCCGTAGATGATGTGGAAACATGGGGATGTGACTGAGCAGGAATTTGGTTCTGATTGGCAGAGGAAGTCACACCCAGACCTTTAGCAGGAGATTGTTCCTCATGTAGGGTGGATTGAGACTTGGCTCGCAGTAGCTCGGCCAAGGGCACATCATCCTAGGAGTCTGAATTCGATGATGAACACGAAGTCATGGCCATAAGTTCGTCATAATGCAAAGAGGCACTATCCAAACTGATCGTAAGTGAAATCTTACCCCGATCAGCCATCCGTGCATATGGACGATGAGCCAGCACACTCTTAATCTATTTTTCTCTCATTCAAACTTCGTGCATGTTGGTACGACCAGGAGTCTCAGAAACTGATTCTTCCTTATAATATCTGCGACGTGTGCTCACCATTGTAGGAAGAAGTAGTGAAGCAAACAGCGAATGAGATGAATCAAATATGAAATCAAGAACGCTTGAGTAATGAAACGATATGTCTGCTCTATGAAAGAAGTAACGAAAGGACTCCCACCTAAAACACCATCCAAACAATGAACCATTTAAAACAAAATTAAATATGAAAGAGAAGACCACTCATGAAATTTATTTTGGGCCTTAACCAGTCTGTCAGCAGCATCAGGCCCAACAACCAATACACGTTAGCTTCTATTTGGTTAACCTGCACACTCCCAACTCGGCTCTTAAATGTTCAAGAGACCTAGTATCTAGAGGCTTGGTAAATATATCAGCAACTTGAAGATTACTTCGCACATGCAGAAGAGTTATAACTCTTTCATCCATCAGATCACGAATAAAATGATGACGAATATCAATATGCTTGGTGCGACTATGTTGTACTGGCTTTTTAGAGATGTCAATGGCACTCATATTATCACTATATAGCACCATAGTATCCTTCTTAAAGTCATATTCCTACAACATCTGCTTCATCCATAGTAGTTGAGAACAGGCACTCCCAGTGTGATGTACTCTGCTTTAACAGTTGATAAAGACACAGAGTTTTGTTTCTTGCTAAACCAGAAAATAAGATTGTTTCCCAAGAAGAAACAACCCAAAAAAGTGGATTTTTTGTCATCTACACATCCTGCCTAATCAGCATCACAATATCCAACAAGGGAAGTATTCGTATCAAATGAATAAAACAGACTATAGTTAGATGTGCCCCAAACATACTTTATGATTCGTTTAGCTGCCAGCATATGAGAGTGTCTAAGAGAGGCCTGAAACCTGGCATACATACCTACATCATATGAAATGTCAGGTCGACTAACTGTAAGATACAGTAAACTCTCGATTATACTTCTACAAATGTTCTGATCAACAACATTTGACTCACAACTTTTGGTGAGTTTTATGTGTGTTGCTGCAGGTGTTAGTTTGAAATGTGAGTTTTCAAGACCAAACTTTTTAATCATATTCTATGAGTATTTCGCCTGAGAAATAAAGATGTCATTTATTTCCTGTTTGATTTGTAACCCAAGAAAGAATGACAACTCTCCAACCATACTTATTTCAAATTCTGATTTCATGACTTGAACAAAATTGATAACATTTGCCTTTGGAAATCCTCCAAAGATGATGTCATCCACATAAATCTGAGCTACAATGACATTCTGCTCATGACGTTGTATAAACAGAGTTCTATCTGACCCTTTACGAACATATCCGTGACTCAGTAGATACTTTGTAAGTCTCTCATACCAGGTACGAGGAGCTTGTTTCAATCCATAAAGAGCTTTATTCAGTCGATATACATGATTCAAAAATTCAGGATCAATAAAGCCTTTAGGTTGTGCTACATATACTTCTTCATTTAAGTACCCATTTAAGAAGGCACTCTTGACATCCATCTGATACAACTTAATCTTCTGTACACAAGCAATGCTAAGCAGTAAGAGAATAGGTTCGAGTCTGGCAATTGGAGCAAACGTTTCATCAAAGTCAACCCCCTCAATCTATAAATATCCTTGTGCCACTAGCCGAGCCTTGTTGCGAGTAATCTGACCACTCTCATCTATTTTATTTTTAAAAAATCCATTTAGTTCCTATGACATTTACATTGGGTGGCTTGGGAACCAACTTCCATACATTAAGACATTGGAACTGAAGGAGCTCTTCCTGCATGGCACATATCCAGAATTCGTCTCCAAGAGCTTCAAACACTGTTATTGGTTCAATGGCAGATGTATAACAGATATTGGCAATTAACTTAGCATAGTCAATTCGATCCTTATTCCTGGTTGTTACTCCACTTCGAACATCTTCAATGATGTCACTTATCGGATGATTCTTTATTACCCTGGAGGATGGGACCCTCTGATGTTTGTGAGTTTCAGTATTGTCAACAAGAGAACTGGCATCAGTAGCATCAGTAGTTCCATCTGTCATGACAATGCCACCAGCATCAGGATCATTTGAGGTGTTGAATTGTTTAACATATGTATGAGTATAACTAGTATCTTCCTCATCTTGGATGGTAATTGTCACTCCTGTCTCCTTCACATTGTCATCAACACTAATATTAATAGTTCCCATAACTGACTGTGTACGATTGTTGAACACTCGATATGCTCGACTGTTAGGAGAATAAGCCAGAAAAATTCCTCTATCTGATTTGGCATCAAGTTTCCTGTGGTACTCTCGATCTGCCAGAATGTAGCACACACTTCCAAAGATGTGAAAGTACTTTACGTTTGGTTTTCTACCTTTCCAAACTCATATAGTGTTACTGTAGATCCAATGCGAATCGTCACTCTATTATGAATATGACAGGCCGTATGCAGTGCTTCAGCCCAAAAACTCAAAGGCAGATTTTTGGCATGTAACATAACTCGAGCCATCTCTTGAAGTGTATGGTTTTTTCTTTCAATCGCTCCATCCTGCTAAGGAGTCAACGGTGCTAAAAATTTATGACTAATGCCTTCACTTTCACAAAAACATCCACTTCAGAGTTTTCAAATTCTTTGCCATGATCACTTCGTATTCTCATGATATTTTCTCTTTGCTCTCTCTGTAAATTTCGACACAGTCTTATAAGGATTTTTGGCATTTCAGACTTGCTTCTCAAGAACTGTATCCACGTATACCAAAAGTAATCATCTACGCAAACTAAGACGTATTTCTTTTTGCCTAGACTTTCAGTTTGTATGGGTCCCATGAGATCCACATGAAGTAATTCCAGAACTCTGTTGGTGTAACATTCTTGGCTACTTTTACGTGTAGCCCGTGTTTGTTTGCCTTGATGACAATTCCCACAAAACAGTTTTCCTTTGACATTCAAAGCTAGAAGACCTAAGATAGCTTCATGTTTAAGCACTTTATCAAGAGAGCTTAAACTAGCATGTCCCAATTTCTGGCGCCAAATCTGAGTTTGTTCATCTCTAGATACTTGACATACTTCAGATTGATAAGAGCACCAATGGTAGCGGTTATCTGTCTGTCTGATACCTCTCATTACATCTTGGCAATGTTTATCAGTCATAACACAGGTTTCTTTGTTGAAATTAACTACATAACCCAGATCACATAATTGCCTCATGCTTATCAGGTTTGCTGTAAGTCCTTCAACATACCGCACATCTCTTAAACTGGGAAGATGTTGTCCAGTCACATCACCCTTAGCAAGTATTTTTTCCTTTGCACCATCCCCAAATGTCACATCTCCAAAAGAGCAGTTAACAGAATTTGTGAAATATGAACTATTTTCTGTCATGTGCCTGGAACATCCACTATTAAAAAACCAGTCTTCTAGAGATACTTGAACTGATGTGAATGTTATATTACCTTTCTCCTGCTGCTGTTTAACTCGTCAACACTTGGTTGTTCTATATCTTCTTGGATATTCATGAGTTAGTTTCTGAATTTTCTCATTCCCACACTTTTGATTTATGCTTTTTTTATGACTATTTAGGTTCATCATAGCATAACAAAATGGTTTAATATACCCTTTCTTACCACAGAAATGACATATCCTTGTTTTTTAAATCGAATGACGTTTCCTGCATTTTTGTGCAGCCCCCATTTTCTTGATTATACCTGATCCTGCTGAGACAAATACAATCTTGTTGTCGTGTTTCTTTTGTGTTCCTGAACCATTGTAGCCTGGGACTTTCCTACCAGATCCTATTTTCCCTAGGGACAGTATGTTTTCAAGAGATTTCGTACCAGAATTTAACATCTTTACTGACTTTTCCAGCTGATCAAAGTTTGTTTGAGATTCCTCGAGTTTTTGTTTCAGATTAGAGATTACTGACAACAGTCTCTCATTTTCTGCCATTAACTCCTGAATTTTCTCCTTTTGAGCTGCCTTGACAGTAGTGTCCTCTTCCCATAGTGATTTTAGTTTATTATATAACATGTTTGCAATATTCAACTGATTCATGTCATCATTCATCTGGCATTCATAATCTTCTTTGCAGTCTAAAACGATGCTGATAAAAGCACTTGCAAATTCTTCTTCTTCAATAAATTCTTCTGACTCCTCATCTGATAAAGTCGCTCTAAAACTCTTCTTCTGCCTTCTCAGATAAGTTGGACACTCAGCCTGATAGTGACCGTAACCTCTGCATTCCCGACACTTGAACGACCTGCTGTCTTTGTCTGATGATCTTTTAGATTCTCTAGAGCTAGATTGGTTGAATTCTCGTCGTTTATAATTATTCGAAGATCGATTATTAGAACCAGGATTGCTAAATTTGTTCATTTTTTAAAGTTTCTTAGTAAACAAGGTAATTGACTCATTAAGTTGCTCATTCGGGGCTTTCTCTTTTTCAGTATGATCATCTTTCTGAACAGATTGAAATACAAGTCCTTTATCCTTACTTTCTACATAATCTCCTATGGTAATTTCAGATGTGAGGAGGGAACCAAACAGTTCGTCGAGGGAAAGTTTAGAGACGTCATGTGATTTTTCTATTGCAATAACTTTCATATCAAACCTTCTGGAAAGAGATCTCACAACTTTTCGGACCAGCTTACACACAGGTATTTCTTCACCTAGGTTGAATGACTCATTAGCAACTTCCAGCACTCGTACATTGTACTCAGTTATGTTCTCC
>JBBPDI010000004.1:13089752-13115941 GCA_037974545.1 Cucumis variabilis
TAGTGATGATAATGAGGAAATACTAAAAAGTAGTAGATTAACATCGGTTGTATGGAATCATTATAAAAGACAAAAAAAAATGATACCATGAAAGCAATATGTAATTATTGTGGAAAAAAAGTTAGGAGGAGAATCTAGAAATGGAACAAAACATTTACATGATCATTTCAAAAATTTTCCATTACGTAGACAAAGAGACATTAAACAATCGTCCTTGAAACCCACTAAAACTAATGAGGGAAAATTAGTGTTAAATTCAGCCCTCTTTGATTATGAAGCTTCTAGAAGAGAGCTTGTATATGTCATAATTTTACACGAATATCCTATAAACATGGTTGAACACAAAGGATTTAGAAAGTTTTTGAGTGGTGTTCAACCATTATTTAAGATGATTTCAAGAAGCATGATGAGGAGAGATATAATAAAAATTTATGAAGAAGAGAGAATTAAAACAATGAAAATTTTTGGAAAGCAACAAAAGTAGGATTGCCCTTACTGTAGACATGTGGATTGCAACAAGCCAAAAGAAATGATACATGACAATCATTGCACATTTTATTGATGATTCTTGGGTCCTACAAAGTAAACTTTTGAGGTAATTTAATTTAAATATTTTATCTTATAATCTCTTTTTTGTTCAACATTTAGTAGTCTTCATTTTAACATATTATTACGTAATAATAGATTTGTACATGTGCCTCATACGCATACTAGATATTTACTTGTTGAAGCATTAATGGAGTGTATATTTGATTGGAACATAGATCGTAAATTGTCCACTTTAACAATAGATAATTGTTCAAATGATGCAATGGTTGACATTTTATTAAGGAAGTTAGATTTAAGGACACTTTGGTTGCGTGGAAGTTTGTTTCATATTCGTTGTTGTGCACACATTTTGAATTTGATAGTGAAAGATGGTTTGACTGTAATTTTTTATGGTATAGAGAAGATTAGAAGTACGGTTCATTTTTGGACCATTTCTCCAAAAAGGAAAGAAAAATTTGAGGAAGGAGTTCGCCAATTACAAATTTCATGCACTAAAAAACTATGCCTTGATTGTATTATAAGATGGAATTCAACATATGTGATGCTCAAAACTGCTTTGGAATACAAGGATGTGTTTCCTCATCTAAAACAATGTGAACCACTATACACTTGTCTTCCTTCAGAGACAGATTGAGATTTTGCAAAATAAATGTGTGATAGATTAGAATCATTCTACTTGATGACTGAATTATTTTATGGGTCGAGTTATCCAACCGCTAATGTTTTTTTTTTTTTGAAGAAGAAGTTTGTGAAATTAGGTTGGAACTTTCTAATTGGCTTAATTCTGATGTTGGAGAGATACAAGTAATAGCATCAAGAATGATTTTCAAGTTTGAAAAGTATTGGAGTGTGATTCATGCACTACAATAAAAATGGTCTACGACGACAGTTATTTTCTGTCACGAA
The DNA here is from genome assembly GCA_037974545.1 of Cucumis variabilis. Lineage (NCBI taxonomy): Eukaryota > Viridiplantae > Streptophyta > Magnoliopsida > Cucurbitales > Cucurbitaceae > Cucumis > Cucumis variabilis. Next base: position 13,091,208 of record JBBPDI010000004.1, read on the forward strand.
TAAAATCCATAACAGTTATTTACAGTCATAGTATCGAGAGTCATGGAAAGTCCTTCCATGACAGTTTTCAAAAATTGTTGCAATAAGTTTTTTCATGACAGAAAATAAATGTCGTTAAGTACTATTTTATGACAATAAATAACTATCATATTTTATATTATGACAACAAATAATTGTCATCATTTACGTATTAATGACAGTTAAAAAAATGTCGCAAATTCGTTTATTATGACATTTTTAAATGTCAAGCATATGTCAATCGTGACAGTTTTTAAAAAATAAATGTCATCTTCTCAAAATTGACGAAAATTTTTTTTCTGTTAAATATAGGACAATCGTGACAGTTTTTTTTATAACAAAAATATCATTGTTTTAATATTGATGACAATTATGACATTTATTTCATGTTGCAAATTTCTCAATTACTACCATTTTTCCCTATTCTCCTTGTCGCTCCGCCATTACACGAACCATTTGAATGACAATAATGTTATAATACATAACACCCATATAGAAACAAATGGTCGACACTTTAATATATATATACGCTATAATACACTTTGTAATATTAGTACATTTCCAATCAAGTTTGCACAATTTATAAGTATGAAATTACAGCCCTTAATCAAAACCAGTGTAAATACCATCATAATACATGTAACATGATTTTTTGTACAAGTATAAACAACCAATCAGTAATCCTTCACCTCTGAAAATATTATTTGTTGCTTGAACCATGGTTAAATCCTTCATTTCTAAAAACAGCCAGTGTATTTTGATGATCCTGATTAGCTTCTTTGAAGGAAATTTCATGAACTTTGTTGACTCCATTAGAACCTACAAAAACAACATGAATATAAGGAAGTAAATACTGTGGTTGTGCATACCAAAAAATAGAACACAACCTTAATCACATACACACATCCTTCAAAATTACAACACCCCCAAATCAAATCTCATAAAAAAAACTCAAGAATTTCTCCAAACATTATCAAACACCCCCCCAACAAAATCAATTCTCTACCAACAAAACCATATCCAAAACATTATCGAGATTTCAAAAAATAGAAAAAAATAATATACAGCAACAGAATCAATCCATAAGTTTTATACACATACAAATTATATACATACATACATATACATACAAAGTTTTATATCAAACATGAACTTACAGATTTTTAAAAATGAAAAATAAAATTACAAGGAACGTACTAAGGTAGAATCCCAAACAATTATGCATTGGAGATCGACAAGCTTAAATAAGGTACGTAATTTCCATATTAAATATATCAGGTCTTCCTAGTTAATTGGCAAAAGGCTTGCACTCCCGTATATATAATCCAAATCCACCACAATCTGAGTGCTTCAAACCATTTTATTATTAAACTGCAACGAAATGTTTGATTAGATATATATGTATGTATATAAAGAGAGAGTTTTGGTTTTATTTTAAAGTAAAAACAAACAAAAACCTTATACAACTTGAGGAGTGATGTTGTCTTGCCCAAAGGAAAAGTTGTTTTTTATCCATTGTTCTTGGTACTTCTTTTTTCTTTATATTCCCATTAACAACTTATTCTTGATTATCACACAAGAATTTTCACTCACAATTTTCCTTTCGTTTGCTTGAAATTGATCATCAAGTTCCTAGAAAATTAGGTTTCATTATTTGTAGACTTCAATAGTTATACTTAAGAATTAAGAGTAATGTAAGGATTATCTAATAGGCAACAAAAAAATATACTTATAGCTAATTAATGAGTACAAACAACAATTTAGTCCTAAAACATCAATAGACAATAATTTATTCTCAAGTTAGTAACAAATTAGTCCTGTAATTTCAAATTTAGAACAATTCAGTCCATACCATAACCAATCTCATCAAAATGAAGTTAAAATTTTATTATGCAGTTTTATAAACACATTTAGGGCTTAATTAATATATGAATCACATGTAAGCAAGGGTAAAGTTTGGGCAATAGTTATAGTAATTGTTTTCTGCTAACCCCACAACAAGTTCTTCTTACCTGAAATCTAAAATTAGAGATATGCCTACAAGCTAGATACTGTATAGTATTGATAAGGTAATACAAATAATTAAATGTTTCATTAGCTTCCTGAAGTACACTATAAAACAGGTATCCAAAATTTTGTATCTGAATAACTGAGTATTATGAGAAACCCGTGCAGAGTCTTGTAACTTAACTCAATCCATTTTAATCAAGATAAATGACATGTACCTGATGTTGTAATTCCATAGAGATGAAGTCCCCAATGAGCTTCCATAAGTTAACATCCTATAATTCAATACATTTTTTTAGTCAAATCATATAGAACAACCCATTAAACATATAGAGAAGGACTTCCAACTGACATTTGGAAAAGAGTTGGTTTGATCAATTTTTGCAACATGGGGAGTAATGTTATCTTGAGCAAATTGTTTAACACTTTCTTTAAACTGCAATTAATTAATCAACAAGATTTTGATATACTGACATTAGAAATGAAACTTCATACAAATCACTGTTATAATAAACTAATTTGAACCATTTACTTTAATTTAAATAAAGTGAGAGAGAAAAGACGAAGCCTTGATGTCGTAGCTTGGATTCAAACATGTGGTATGATGGTGTTTTGCATGTGTGGATTTTGAATTCTTTTTTATTATTTACTAATTTGCCCTCGAACTTCAAATTGCTCGTTTTTCTTCATTCGAACTTTATTTTTGTTGATTTTTGTTGCATTGGGTTTGTAGCGAAGTCTACTATCATATTCTGCATAAAAATTAAAATAATGAAAATATATATGGTATGGGTCAAGAATAAGACTACTATAAAGGGGTTAATAATCACCCCAACAGGTACCGTTGCGAGAGTTAGGGATTTCGAGAGATTTTTTCCTAATGAAAAGGGAAATTTTGTTAAATTTGGGAATACGGGTTTTTTTATTAGGGAATTTTTTTAATGACACAAAAATTATGTCATTAATTAACGATGCGAAAATTATGTCAAGAAAATACATATTGTGTCAAGAAAAATTCCGCATTTTTATTTTTAACAACACATTTTAATCCATCCTATCCTTTTTTTTTTTAATCCAAGTGTCATTAAAATTACAAATTTATAGTAGTGTGCTTTCAAAATACAAACCCTTACTAAGGAAATCCTGATTGAACCATGAATAAATAAGGACGAGGTATGTATGCCATGTAAATTTTTTTAGTTACGTTTTAAGGTTACTTAAGGTCAACTAGATTTTGATGTATTATAGGACAAGGAAGCACCTCCACCATGACATAAGAGGAAGAAGCCAGTTAAATTCTCACCCAGTGAGGCAAAGAAACAAAAAGAATCGGGTGATGATTCCTTGCAACTAGTTTTAGTTCCAGAAGTCGAGAGAGGTTTTGTACTGAAATACGATCCCTTCTGGTCGGTTAATGTAGACTTATGGAGGGCATACTTATCCTGAAGGAAAAATTCAAAGACAAAGCATGAAGAGTGAACTATTGTCTACTCATTCTGGAAAAAAATTTCTTCCAGCCATTCGAGAAGAATAAATGGGTTGTTGGCGATGTAAGTTTATGGTTATGCACTAAAAATTTCTATTTAAATGTTACGTTACTAATATTTGAATTTTTTGCAGACCATGGATATGTTGATGATGCACGTTCAGCGAAAGATGCACTCGAGAGTAAATCTTTGCATATACGTTTACAGTATTGGACTCATCGTTCATGATTAGTTCTTGCTACTTAAATTTAGACTATCGTAATTAAGTTGATGGATGGGGAACTACTTACAATTTTTCTTGTTTTCATTCTCTAAGGACGTAATTCAGTAAAATGAAATCATCAATAAACATCTTGATAATATAGGGTTTTTCATGGAATATGGCAAACAAGGCCATATGGACAACCAAACTGCACATGCCCAATTTTTTACATATTCTGAGTGGTAGATTTGTAATTTTCCCGCAAAAATCCAAAAAATCTCTGTGCTTTCATCAAATTGAACGTGTACGCCTCCTTGAAGGCGACAGTTTGAATCCCATGGGCAATTTTCTTTTATTTTTCTCTATAAATACTAATCTACAACACTTACCATACCTAGCTTCAAACAGTGTCATGCCAATGGTAGTCTAATAACTGTTATTATAAGTGAACTCCATCAAATGCAAATGAGAGTCCCAACTCCCTGAAAACTCTAGCACACAAGCTCGTAGCATATCTTCTAAAATTTGGTTCAAACGCTTAGTTAGACCATCAGTTTGAGGGTGAAAGGCTATACTGAAATCCTACCTCGCACCCAAGGCGGCCTGAAGTCCTTTTGTTGGGCAATTTTTGACCCACTTATATCAATCTTAATTCTCTATCATAGCATGCATATGTTCACTTTTCTTATAATTTTATGCATAATATTATAATAGACTTCATTACGAACCTAACGCAACAAAAACGAAGTCTGAACGAAGAAAAACGGATAATTTGAGGATCAAGAGCATTTTGGTAAATAAGTTAAAAATTCATGACACGTGTCAACATCAAAACCTCACGCGTCACTCCAAGGTTAAGTGTTGCAAATTCACCTGGCGTAAATTAATTCCAAAATTTTTCGAATCTCCCACATGTGTGCCTTTCTTCATATTCCCTCTCCATTTCTATCACATGTCATCATCTCCTCATCTACGTGCCTCAAACATCTCAAATTTGAATCTCAGTAGCTGCAAATCATTTTTTCTCATATATTTTGAGTGGTAATTTCATAAATAATTAGCAACTTTTCGAAAATCCTTCATTTTTCCATTAATTTCATATGGGCAAGCTCTAGATCATGATTTTGAGCCTCCTTGATGGTTATTTTGATTTTTTTTCTATAATACCAATTTTCCTCTAATTTATCATCAATTCATCAAGCCAACTCCAATTTTCACCAAAATTCTCTCTAAATTTCATTTTGCCATAACTTTTCCCTCTCCATTCTGTCATTTTTCTCCCAAAAACTCCAGCAATCTTTTTTTATTCAATGGAGGGGTAATCTTCTAAGAGATAAGAGGGAAATGAGTATTCAATTTCTTTGAGAGTTTCTTCCATTTTCCTTCAAATTTAGCAGGTTGATTCTTTATTTTTTGTTCAACAACGAATTCTATTTTCAATTCTATTTGTTCTCTATGAAACAATCCTTTAATATGCTTGTGATTGTTTAATTAGTATGCAAGATACATTTTGTTTAGAAAATTAAAATGTAAGATTTAATTTATTATCTTTGTCTACAAGAAATTTCATATTCTTTCTTGCTTATACATGTTAATTCTTGAAATATTGATTGTCTTAAAGCTTAGATAAATCACCCTTGTTCTTGATAGAATATGAGCTTTATTCCATCAATTTTTGTGCACAATGAAATTAAATTAAACCTATGTTGCATTTTTTTTTCTTCTAAAAAGTATGCAAGATACTTTAATTTCTTTGAAAGAACAAGAATTGAGCATGAATTGTTGTTGCAAGGATTAATAATGAATGTTTGTGTGTGTTCCTATCTCTTTTCTTGAATCTAGTTTAGGGCAAAGGAAATTGGTGAGTTCATTACCCTTTTTCTTGGTTATTGGCTTGCCACTTGTATTACATTTTCCATATGATTTTTTCACATATTGTTGCACGATATATCTTTGGCGACCTAACCATATAGTGTATTTTCATCATATGCTTTTTTGCCTTGACAGTACCTCTAAAATGTAAGACCAAAATGTTTCTCCTTCGTTCCTCGTAAGAAAAACCCCTCAAGTTGCTATCGTCATCTTTTGATCTTCCTAATTAGTAAGCGCCATCGAGTTTTGATGTATGTCATCGAGTTTCCTCGTGTTCGACATCCATCGTCGCATTCCTTATTTTCGTTGTCTATTATCATCTTTTGATTCATCTAGTTCGCTTGCAAGTTTCCTTACGTCATCTCCATTCATCGTCTTCTGCTGTCCAGTGGTTCTCCTCGGTTCCTCCTTTATCTGGTTCTTCTTATAGTGATAGCTCCTCCGTCCGATGGTTATTGCAATGTTCCTCCGTCCTATGCCACTTGCTTATTCATTTTATTCTTTTTAGCTGTTAGTTACTTGGGTGCAAGAAAATTGAGAATTGTTACATGTTTTTATTAATACGAAGGTAATCAAGATATAAGGGGTGGGGATTTAGTAGAAGAAAGAGGTAAGCGTGCTTTATGTTTTGTAATCGTAACATTACTATTTTGTTCTTTTTTTTTATGGATGGTGTCCGAAGCAAGGCGGCATTACGGAGTGTAGGTATTATGTCGTGCGATTCACGTGTGCTATAATATCATCAAGCAATAGAACAATCTTTGAAGTAGTAAGTATTTCATTTTACCTTTTTGTACTACTTATGTTGTTTACAACTGTTGCATATTAATACATTTTTAAATGATGAATAGATGGAAGGATCAGCCTTGACATACTCACTAGATGATTTAGATGTTGTAAGATCGGAGTTGGGTTAAATTCGTTGGAATGCATATTTACTTTGCTAAAAGATAAAATTGGTAAAACAAACAACTTTATATGTTTTTTTTTGTGGGTTTGATTACATAACGTGTTATTTCGTTGACTATCCTGTAGTTATGGTAGTCATTGAAAAGCTATTTTGCTAGATCCACTTAGACATATGTTTTAGGAATCGTGTTGACATGTACTTAGAAACTCGATACTTTGTTGCGTTAACTATCCTGCAATTATGGTAGTCATTGAAAAGCTAATTTTATGTGATCCACTTAAATAAATGTTTTAGCAATCATTTTGACATATACATAAAAACTTGATACTTTGTTGCGTTAACTATCCTGCAGTTATAGTAGTCATTGAAGAGCTATTTTGTTCCACCGACTAAGCATATGTTTTAGGAATCATGTTGACATGTACTTAGGAACTTGATACTTTGTTTTGTAATGACTTTGGAGGGTGGGGGGTGCTAGGAGTAAGTTTATGCTTAAGTTTCAACTTGATGCAAACTAGAACATTGTTGGGTCTATAAAAATTGGATTAAAACTTACATTTACAACACTTATATACTATGCTTATGTAGTTGGTCTTTTTATTTATCTTTTGCGTCCTTTATGGGTCTTTTATTAAAAACCTTGGCTTATTTTGAAAAGTTCATTTGTTGACATTATTAAGAAGATGAAATCTCCTTGGCATGTACTTAATATTTATGCTTATGCTTATGCATTTTTCGTAATGAAGGTTGGCTAAGATTCATTTTCTTCAAATTTGCAAGTAGTTGAAGAATCCATGAACTATAGTATCGATTAAGTCCATTTATGCACCAATTTAATTAGATAAGGTCATACATGCATGTAATATTAAACTTAATTTATCTTTTAGATTATTGTAAAACCTTTACTGACAATGTAATTTATATTTTTTTATTATAAATATAAAAATATTTCTAAATATATGTGGGTCTCTTGAATCATGTATTTAATTATTTTTTACAGGAGAAATATATGAAACAAAAATATATGTTGTGAATTGAAAAATAATGAAAACAAAAATTGTCGACAAACTTATTTAAATAGAAACAATGTTGTCAAATCACATTTCTTGACAAGAATTATATGTAATGAAACATTTAAACACGACAGTATGTTGGTGTCGAGTTATAGATAAAGGTGCATATTTAAAGTGTTAAAATAAGTGTATTAATGACAATATATTCGTGTCGAGTGATAGATAATTGACACGTTTAAAGCATAAGGGTACTACTGATAATAAATTCGTGTTGAGTGATAGATAATGGTGACAAATTTAAAGCTTCAATGTTAGGGTACTAATGATAATATTTTGGTATCAAGGTATAAATAACGATGACACATTTAAAGCATCAATGTAAGTGTATTGATGACAATATATTGGTGTCGAGTTATAGATAATGGTGACATATTTATTGAATCAAGGTAAAGGTATTAATGGCAAAAATTGTGTCGTTGAAGCAAAAATTGTGTCGTTGAATGAAGCAAAAATTGTGTCGTTGAAACTCTTTAAGATGCAAATTTTGCACGTTAAAACCCAAATTTCTAGTAGTGGCGACTTCTTCAAAAAAAATTTGTCAGATGGAAGGATTGGAAGAAGTGACACGACATCTTCAACCAGACTACAATCTATGGGCACTATTATGAAGACCCTGACTTCTTCAATGGGGATGATCGATGCGTTTACACTAATCAACCAAGTCTTTGCCATCTTGATTATCATTTTTGTCGGCATTTAGCGATGGGACTATAGCTGGATTAACCACACTAACCTCGAGGTGCTCGTGTGTAGACCTATTCTCCACGGTCCTTCTTCATGGTCGTTTCCATCGTTGGTGTCTTTAGATATTGAGTGAAGATTATGAGACACACTTCCAAAAAAAAACCAGAAAATTATGTCAAACATAGACGATTGTAAACTAATAAATTAAACATTAATGTACTGATAATTAATTAAAATGGAAACAAAAACAATGTTATGCTTCATGAGTCAAATCCCTCCTTATCGTTGGATCGGGAGCCCTAGCACAACCCAGTCCGGGCGCAAGAAGAGAGAGAAGAATTGGAACTCAGATACAATTATTAGTCAGAATAAAGGTTCCAACAAGAGGAGGAGTGGGCATTTCCTGCCCACTACGCGATTAGAAGCATCTATCCAGCAGACAGAAAATACGGTTATTGGCCTCTGTGAAATGATTTGATGCTCAAACTCGCTGATAATCTCTTTCATTCAAAGAAGGGATTCGAACGCAGAATAAAATTGAATCTTGTATCCTCATTCATAGCTATTACTTTGATGGAGGATGAGAGCCAGAGTCAAGGATAGGTGCCCCCGAACCGCGCTTGGGCCGACGTAGCGGTAGAAGGAAAGCAGGCAGGAAATCTGGTTTTCGAGTCCTTCCTCTGTATTAGGCCTTTCCACGCCCTATTCCCTTCTTCTCTTTGTCTGTCCGCCTCAATGAACAAGGGATTTCTCTTTCTTCTTCTAAAACCTCGAGGGCCGAGACCTGCAATTCAAACCTATCCTTACTAGGCCCAACTCTGATAGTGAGCTGTCCGATCCAACTCGTTGTCTTGCTCCTAACCGTCTCAATGAACAAGGGCTGAAAGAGGTATGGATGATTCTGCCCTTCTCTTTCAGAAATACCTTTCATTCATGAAATACCTTCACCCCACTTCTTATTCATTTGTGGGTCGAGACCGAGGGCCTTTTTTTCTCAACAGGTTCTTTTCGTAAAGAACCTTCGTAGGACTTTCCATAATTTCAGAAAGTAGGACTATCCGTAAAAAACCAAAATAGGACTTTCCATAATAAAGCGAAGTAGGACTTTCCAGGGGTTTCAGATCTTGGTGCTTTTCTTCTTCCATTAAAGGGGGCAGATTAGCCCTCGTTGCTGGATAACTAGCTTTATGGAAGAAAGGGCAAGATCGACTGCGGACGATACACGTTTCAAGTTAGAAAGTCTTATCCATGAAATATCTTTCCACCCACGTAGTAGTAAATCCGCTTTGCCTCATTAAGAAGGCCCTCCTGTGGTGTCTTCTTCTATTTAATTCATTGAGGAATGAGTGGAATCTTAGCCCGATGCATCAAGAGAAGGTAAAAGGAGAATCGAGACTGAGCCTTCACCCACTAAAATAGGTCAATCGAGAGGTCTGCCTCTTAGAATGCGGCAACTGAGACTGATCTAGATCCTGAGAGTGGTCCTCTTCCTTTATTGGGATGGAGACACAAGAACCGCTTTCTAGTTGGATTCTACAATAGCAGATAAGGAGTCAGAATCAAAATCCCTCGTAGGTTGAGCAGCTTCTAATCCAGCCTCCTACCTTATCTGATGGATGTTTGTGAGGGACGTTCCCGATCGATGAAGTTCGTCCAAGCCATTATGTAGAAAGATATTAGCATAGCTAGAAGTAGTAAAGATTTTAGGAAGCTGGTGCATTAAGCCAAGAAGAGATATGTCCAAAGTCAACCTCTGTAGTAGAGGCAGACAGGTAGTAAGCTAACCTTTCAGAGTCTCTTCAGGGGGGAGCGCCTTATTCATTGACTCCTAATTTTATGGAATCGGTCTTTTATCTTAGATAAACTTATACAACTCCGTATAATTTGCTTTCACACCTCTCCAACTCAGGAATCCCTTTTTCCGACCGAAGGCTGCTATGCTAGTTGTAGCGCTCCCCCGCTTGACTAATTGTTTCTCAAGTCAAGTCACTCCTATCAACTCTGGGCAAAGTTTGAGCTAAACGAGATATTACTGGAAGGAGAAGCTTCCAGAAACCACAGAAGAGAAAGACAAGGTAGCACGACCATCAAGAGCGCAGACCCAATATGAAAGGGAGCATTGCGGACCACCCAGATCCCACAAGTGAATAGAAAGTTGGATCTACATCGGATCTCATCCTTTAACTTTCATTCTTCTGAACGTACTAAAAAGCATGCCACAGGCTCATCTTGGACTGAACCCGTGCTGAAATGAAAATGGATCACACGTGTTGCCAACACGCTTTAGAAGCAACCACTTATAAGACCAAGAATAGAAAGTGAAAGATCTTGCCTCAACCGAACTTTTTCACCTCCAAACCAGTCTCATCTGAACTTTTTTTAGCCTCTGGTTCGGCCGACTATAACTATACAAGGTTGAATTTCTTCCTTTAAGTAGGGTTGGAGAAGGACCTCAATGAACAAGGGTAGGACTTTCTTCCTTGCCGACTTTTTTTAGGTTCAAACGTTCCAAATAATAGTAGGTTCAGACGCACACAAGCTATTGCGACTAAGACCGTGAGCAACTCCTTTATGGTCTATAACTCAACCGTAAAGGAGGGCTTCATGCGATCCAATATGTTGAACTGGTATGGCAACCCTAGAGGACGGTGAATAGGGTTTAATTAAACTTTTTAACAAATAAACCTAAATTAAACTAATTAGATAATTTTTAAATTAAATTAAAAAAACTTTATCTAAAATATGTTAAATAACAAGATTGAGAAAAAAATGAAATATAATACGCAATCAAACTCAACTAACAAGAATATGTAACTAAAATTAAATGCAAAAATAATTAGAGAAAAAATTTAGAGAAGAAGACACCGTAATTTTATAGTGGTTCGGTCAAACTCGACCTACATCCACTTTTTCAAGCACCTCTTGAGATTTTGATTGTCTTTTGACTCTTTCCACGAATTAAAGCCAAACCACTACTTGCTCCTTTTTTGGGTTTAAGAGCAAACTCGATCCTTTCTACGAGTTAGGATCCAACTGTTACAATATGTTGAAGTTTTAAATCACACAAAAGAAAACTATCTAAAAGAGTGAGTATACAGTTATTTGAAGCTCTCACAACAATTAATCCTCACAACACAATAAGAATTCTGTCAAGGACAAGATGAAAATAATTAAAATTGGAAGCTTTAGAGAGAATAACAATGATGGTTTTTTCAATTTTTTAGGATTGTAAAATCGAATAAAGTTGTTACAAAATTTGGGGAAAATGAAGTATTATAAAAAGATGGGAAAGATAAATCCAAAATCATTTTGGGTCATTAAATGTAAGTAGAAGAAAATTGAATGGTTGAGATTTAAACACAATTAGTCGTTAGACACAACATAAATAATAATATAATAATATGTCTTATCAAAACAATTTGTTTAAAGCTCAATAAAGCATGTTCACCATCTTTAAAAAAGAAACTAGTATTAGACACAAAGATAAATGATAATATTAAATTTATTTTCTTTTTAAATTCATTTTCTTTATAAAAGCCAATAAAACATAAGCAAAAGTCACATATGTTACTCCTCCATACCAAGTGCTTTCTCTAATTGGTTCAAATTGATTACTTGGTCGCCACGCACCATCTCGGGTATTTTTTCTGTTAAGCTTCTTTTAGCAATATTTTCTTTATTGGAACTCCAATTTGGGTGATTCAAAAGGCATCAGAATCACTGTTCCAATTTGTCAATAAAAAATTAGATTTTTTATCATCAAAACATTAATTAACTAATTAACTAAAATTAATTAATTTGAGATTAAGGGCCAAAAAGCCAACACAATATAAAGTCCATGCGGTCTAACTTGAACTTAATCTTGTCCATTTTGGAGTCCAAGTGGTCCTCACTCGCTTCCACCTCAAGATCCAAACATGTCAAAGGCCCACTAATGTTTGGAGCAAAGACATTGGGATTATATCCTCACGAGGATGGGCGAGAAGTGGAAGTTGATGTTGGTCGTGAGGATGGGCAGGATGTGGAACTTCTTATTAAACATGAAGATGGGAAAAAGGAGCATCATCATCTCAAAGAGGAGCATCAGGGTTATCCTCATAACCTTTCGTAGTAGAGATATCAAGAATCCGATCTAGGTATGCAAGCTTCTCATCCATTAGCTCAATCAATTACATATGAGCCTGAATTTGGAACAACAACCAACAAGTATTAGTTATTAAACCTTAAACTCTAATGAGAAGGTGAAAGTACAAAAGAAACCATGACTTACCGTTTAGGACCCAGGTGAGTAAGTACATCGCATGGTGCGTGGTATCGTATCATGCAAAGCTCTATTGGCTACTCGCCCACTTATGAATGACACTATCATGTACGCTCAAACCTAAAATTGCAAGAACAACATTAATAAAAGAACAATAATCACAAAGCATATAACTAAAAAAAATATAATAAGTTAGAATTGGGTTACTAACATGAAAGGCAAAAGGGAAGCCATATAGGTTATAGGATTCTAAGGACTTCTTATATGGGGGTTGGGCTTCTTCTTATGCATGGCAACTTTTCCCCTCAGTGCTCCTTTCAAGCTACCTAGGGTCTTGATCCATATCAACTCGCCTCAGTCATAGCTCACAAAGTCCTCGATGAGGCCTAACATGATCTAGTCCATGTGTTGCCTCCTCTCCCTCTCCATCATGGTCAATTCAATGAAATAGAATAGAGACATCTTCTCGATATCCTTGTCGCTCTCAAAATTAGGGTCGAATATTTTTTGTCCCATTCATGTTGAACCTATCGCCTAGGTCAAGGGTCTTAACCTCAAGGCTTTATCCTTTTCAAACTGAACGCGACGTCTCGACCTAAAACTAAATCCCATGATGGTATCAAAATCCTCCTACCTAAAGGAGACATTTTGATAGAGTAATTTAAAAGAGATAATGTCATCCCGTTTGTCTTTCACCTCTCTCAAGAGGATGTAGTGGCAAAGCAGTCAATTGAACACCAACTTCACATCAAGAAAATGACCAAATAGGGTTTTCTTAAACATATGTATCTGCTTATGTGATAGCTTCTTTTTTACGTTTGACATTGTTTTCACTAAGTGCGAACAACATGTTAAATTGGCTAAGATAAAGTCCTTAGAGTTTATTTTTGTGACAAGAGGCATCTGCAGAACAAAAAACACACACAATAAAGCACAATCAATATTATGTGTTAAATCTCAAGGCAACCTTTGGAAAATCTCAAAGATCAACATGAATTGACAATTGAACTCGGGCAACATTGCATCAATCGGAATGACATGATATAAGGGTTTTACATACATTCTATGATGTATCTTGGTCCAATCTCGAGTGAAATTATCATCGAGATTATCCTAGAAAATGCATGTGAAATGCATAAGATCTCGGGACTCTTTCAACGAATCTTGAGGTAATTTCATAGATCTCGGCTGAGATTCCTTTATGCACAGGCCTAGATTGATGAAATTGTCAAGATTCATCGAACAAAACCATCTCTATTAACTTAAACTTTAGTTCACATCCAACTATAGCAACACACCAACTACAAAGTTTCCTATCCGCCTCAGATTTCAAACTAAAAATTAAAAACATAAACTAAAACTAAATCCTAAACTACGTAACCATTCAAAGTACTTCACCTTGACAGATTTAAGTTCAATGATGACTTCTGTAAATTTTGCAGAGCAAAAATCAGATACATTCATTTGATTTTAGAAGCAACCTCATTTAGTTCTCGAGCAAAATTAGCAAAGTGTTTAGGGTTGTGTGAGAATATCTAACGTTCGGGCCTTCAAGAGTATTTTGGTCATTAATTTGACAAAACACACAATCGCGATCGAGATGGATCGAGAAATTTATTTGAACGAGTTTTTTAAGCATCTTGAACCATTTCCCCAAGTTCAATTCGTAAGTCATATTGTTATTGGTTGAGATTGACCCGAGATTCCTCCAAGTTTTAACATAGAATATTGATTGTGCTTTGTTATATGTGTTTTGCTGACTTTGGATTTTTTAATAATTTTTCTTACAAGCTTTTGTTCCTTAGGTGTGATAACGTATATAAATACATGTTATTATAACCTCTTTTATTAGAATAATGAGGTCAAAATACATGAGAAGATTATCAGAGTGTGTGACTTAAGCTGTAAATACATAAGTATTCATAAATACATCTTACATAAGTATCATGCTTGTTTTACGCAATTTTCATGTTTAAATGCATGATAAGTAGACAAGAAAGAAGTAAATCACTGAGGACATCTTGTGCACAAATAACGCGATGGAAACTTGTTTGGCGAATAACACCTCTAGACAAGGAACCACGTCATCACGCGAGAAAAGTTCAATAGAAAACAAGAATGGTAGTTGAAGTGATGTGATTTTATAGGATCAAAGTCGGCGCTGACAATTTCAAAAGAATAGAAGTTTTCCACCCAAAGTTGCCTATAAAAGTACTTCGTCTTCACCAAGAAGAGGGGTCTGCATGAGCCAAAAATAGAGCCTCTATGGGCAAAAACTTAGAGGGTTGGTGGCAAGGATTAGCCTAGCCACCGAATGTACAATACTTCTCCATCTTTTTCGATCAGAGTGTAACTCAAAAGCTTAGATTTTGAGAGGAAAAGAGTTGTGTCCCATTCCCCTAATTTGTATTTTATTTTCTCTCTCTTACTAGTTTATTATTTCTTTATATTGTATTGGTTATATTGTATAATGGTCGAAAGCCTTCATTCTTGAATATAATATATATTTATACACTTCTCAATCCATCCATGCCTCTACTGTTCACCTGTCTTCATATTATTTGTAGTTACGTATGTGATGTACTTTCATTAAGTAGTACGTATTTTTACTGTTTAGTGTGTTAGCTGAGCTACACTCCACACTTGGCCAGTGTATGTTGCCAACTACCCGAGAGGGTGAGTAACAAGGACATGACTAACACACGTAAGGTAGAGGTTGCTCAACCTTGCGAGAGGACTTCTGTCATTTGTATTTCGAGAGGCAAACAAGTGTGGACGAAGATGCTAAGAGGTTGTTGTCTTTAAATGAGAAGTACTCTAAGTAGAATAAATAGGTATTGCTAGATATAAATCATTTCGATAATCTTAGTCATTTGAATTCTGAGAGGAAACCAAGTGTGGCATTTAACGACTCCGAGAGGAGCGCCCATCAAACATAATATAGCTTGATGAGTTATACCGCAGTAAGGTAGTCATACAACTTACTTGCATGATAATGTGAGATCTTCCTTCATCGCTTTCTTAACGCAAGTTAGTTCACTCAATCCTCCATTTTACTATAATTTATCCTCATGTGCATGAGTCTCTAGGTGAGTGTACATAACTTTAGTTTCCTTTATTCATTCTTTTTTTGCAATCATTATAAAGCTTAACTAATGAATACAACCCTATAACTAATATCTTGAATCAATTTCCCGTGTTCGATCCTAAATCACCCAGGTAAATCTACTGTTTCACTTGCACTTGGACAAGCAGTAGGAAAACTTGGATTCAACGATGGCATAGGCTTCACGCGATAAAGAGGTACATAGTGAGCACTTCGCATGCTATGATCATGACCCATGATGTATCATTTAGAATTAACCATGCAATACAGAAAGGCATGGCGAGCACATTACGTGCAAAGAACCTACTTAGTGATGTATTTCAATTGCGTTATATAGATGTTAGAATAGTAAGTCTAAATCCCAAACAACATGCATATGTTGTTCCAACAACAGAGAATCAACAACAAAATCCAACCGGGGTGCATAAGCAAGAACAACCTTAAAGAAATGAGGGTTTAAATTAATCTAAATTATATTTGTGTTAGCTATTTAATGGAGTGCTTATTGTGTGTCTATCAAACAAGTCAACCAACAACCACCTCAACTTATATTCTCAAATTTTACCATAAAACAAACTTATCCACCTTTAAGTTATTAATATATGATGGAGAATCATCAAGACAAGGTAAGGCCGAGAAAGATTTTGAAAAGATAGAATGGAGGATTTTGAAGAGATAAAAGAAGATCGCTAGAATGATAGCAAAAAGAATTCAGATGAGTCATATCAAACACTATACCAAATATTCATCACTAAAAAAAAATGTTGCAAAGGAGACTAATTAATAAGGGAGATTTGCAAAAATAGCAAAAAAAAATTATGATAATAGAGCTCATGTCACCTATATTTTCTAAATTGTAAAAATAACAAATTTAAAAACAAATTACCATTTGATTACTGTCAATTACTTGTCATATTTGTCAAATTTGTAATATGCAAAAAAAGAGGTGTTATGAGTTATTTTTTTTTAATTTTTTTTATTATCTAATGTAATTTTCTAATTAGTAAGGTCTTATACTCACAATTTCATATTTTTGGTAGCATGATAATTGGTTAATAATTAAACATAATGGTAATCAATTAGTTAATTAATACAACATTTTAGAAAGCAATATCACAATTGGAGATCCAATGGGAAATAAATTAAAAACTCAGGTCCGTCTCGATCGAAATGAGCATACTGTTTGGAATTTAGTGTTTTGTGAAAATATCCAATGTTTGGGTTTTCGAGGGTAATTTGGTCATTTGATAAATCCCTTTATTTTCATTTTTTTTAAAAAAATCCACAATCTTGGTGCTGATCACGGTCAAGGTAGACTAAGAAATTATGTTGAACGAGTTTTTTAAAATTAGTAAAGAATCTTGGAGTTGAGGTCAATCGATATTGACCGAGAAAAATAAAATGACGAGTTTTCCAAAAGTGTGCTACTTTTGAAATGTAAAACCAAAATTGTGTTATTTTTGTCAATTTCTCAACTTAAAAACATAAATTTGAAAACAAGATAGTATTTTATTTAAAAACAAAATATTATTTTATGTTGATATATATGTACGGTAGCACATTAAAAAATTTAATTCTAATTTAAACAATTGTTTAAAACATGTTTGATATTATATAAACTATTGTAGTTACCCACTAGTATTTAGTTAATAATAAACTATTATTATTTTATTTTAAATATCTTAAAATTAATCAAAATATATATACAAATATAATAAACTGTCACTATCTATTAGTGATAGACACTAATAGACATCTCCATTACTAATGGCAATGTCATTTTGCTATATTTATAAAAAAAATCACCAACTTTTTATCTAAAATAATTTTCCAAAAAATAATGATATAATTATTATTTTGAAATATTATACAATTTATAATACATTACCAAATATTGGTTATATTTTTTAAAAATGAACTAAATTTATAACATGTCATTTTCAAATATAACGACGTTAACCCAAATATAGCAAAATTTTAGATCTCCCACTAATAGACAAGAATAGATTGATATGATTTGAAAATTTAGTATATTTTTGTAAATATTTCAACAAATTTATCATTTACAATAATTCCCCTATTGTAGGTATTTCTAACTATTCTTTATATTTTGATTAAATGATATTGTATCTTGAAAAAAATCTTTGTAGTTTAGATCTGGGTATACACGATCATTTAGATTTGGATATATACTACTGCATATACTCAATAATACAGAAATTGAAGTTGCATCCTCCCACCGAATGTAAAACGTTCAGTTTGTCGACTAAAGAATATTAGAATTCCTTCTAAAATGGAGTTTTCAATATGGTCGTGTGGATGTGTTGGCCATAACCGAAAGAAGATGCAAGTTTTATTTATTGAACTAGTTTTTCTTCTTATTATTAGACTTTTAGTATGTTGATTTAGACTTTTATTTGAAATATTCATATTCCAATTTTTAATTTAGTTATTTTATTTCCATGCTTTTCCATAAATTTCCATCTACGACACTAATCAAAATTTTTTAATTTATTATAATTAATATACTACCCTTCATACATAATCACTATTGTTTCAAACATAACTTATTATTTATTATATAGAATATGAATATTTGAAATAAAATATATAAATCAGTTTAACAAATTGATAGCATAGCATTTCATTCATAAAATATACAATGTATTATTTCATATATACTATTCATAAACCAATTTAACATTGAACCACTTTTTCATACAATTCTTTTGATTTTCAATTCTTTCATCGAAGTCCCTACATCGCAAACATATTCATTTTTCCTCAACATTACATATACTAGAGAACAACTAATGTTTTATTGACATATATTACATATACTTATCATAATTTGTTCTCATTAACGTTCTTGTAAACATAAACAACTTTCATACATAATTACTATTGTTTCAAACTTAACATATTATTTACTACGTAAGATATGAATATTTAAATAAAATACATAAACAAATTGATATAAGAACCTTTCATTCATAAATATACATCATATTATTCAATATATACTATAATTAGGTGGAATATATGAAACACAATGCAAAACAAAAGAAAGATTGGACGGAGAGAGAGATTGGAAATTGAGAGAGATCGGGAGGGAATGATTTTTTAACAAAATTATCAAAAGAAAAATAATTAAGGGATAATTTTTATTATAATAATACCATAATAGAATTAATCACTTACCATATTTATATAGGATATCTAATAAATGCAAATATTAATCATGGTCCACTTTCTCTTTTCATTTTTATAATATATTATCTATAATAAAGATGGGTAAATTGGTCATTTGAGAACATTTTTGAAAATTTTATGAAATTTAGGTCAATCTTGTAATATGGTATATCATTTTAGTTAAAGACCCTAGTTGATAATATGAAAAGTACTTGGTACTAATTACTACCAGAGTATCCCTTCCGTTCATTTGAGTTTATTGTCTCCAAAATTAGATATTATGATAATTTAGGGTGTGTTTGGGGATGGGTTGAGCTGTGAAGGGTTAGTGTTATGATAAAACTAGTGTTATGATAAACCTAATGTTATGATAGTATGTGTTTGAGGGAAGGGTTACGTAGGATGAGTTATGAGGTGATTATGATAAAATGTGTTTGATGGAATGATTATGTATAAAAGGTTATGAGGTGGTTATGATAAGATGTGTTCGAGAGAAGAGTTGAAATTTATTTTTTTATACATTTTTTAAAAATTCGTATTCTAAATCCAACAAAAATTTAATATACTTAATTTACCAAATTATCATATTTTCATAAAACAATTTTCAGTAATTTCTTTAAATATGACGTTTATTTTTGACATTTTTTTACGTAATCGTTACGTGCGAATAATTTATTAATTTTTTTAAAGAAATTTGTATTCTAAATCCAATACACATATTTCGTATAATTAATTTCTCGAAATGTACTGTTTTCGTAAAACAATTTTTAGTCATTTTTTAAATGCAATGTAAATTTTTTAACTTTTTGATATAATTGTTACGTGTAAATAAACTATTATTTTTTTAAAAAAAATATTCATATTCTAACTCCAATACACAAAATTTGTATATTTAATTTACCAAATTGTCATAGTTTTTATAAAACAATTGATCTTAATATCTTTAAATACGATATGATTTTTTTTTTTAAAAAAATTTAAGTAATCGTTAAGAATAGAACATTCTCAGTTTTTTTCTTACCTAAACATTATGTTTTTTTTTTAAATTAGAGGATTGTTGTTCTATGGGACAACAAAAATGATAAAAATTATAATGGATCAATCAAAGATATAAAAATAAGGAAAAAGAAAGAAAAAAAGAAAAGTATGAGCATAATTTGGTAAAAACTTTAGATTCAAAATTTAATTCAAACAAATCTTAAATCAAATCTCGCCATTAAATTAATTTTTTTAAAAGAAAATTCTTATACATTTAAAATTTAAATACATAAAAAAAATATTTTTATACCTTTTTTAGGTTATTTAAGGATTATTTAATTTAATACTAAATGATTTGATTTTTTTTAGAAATTTTATAAAATTCATTTTTATAAATTTTATAAAATTCATTTTTTTAGAAATTTATAACAAATAGTTTATATAAAGATAGATTAGTTTTGAAATAAAATATTTGAAAAGGTGAAAAACGAATAAAAGACCTAAAATAATAAAATTTTAAAAAAGTATTAAATACGAGAACTAAAAGCGTAAACTAATTAAATAATAAAATAATAATAAAATTATAGGAATTGAAAAAGTAAGATTAAGAAGTTGAAGAGGGATTAAGGAAGAATTGAGATTATAATAAACTTAAAACAACGGTCAGGATAATCCCTCCCCCAAAGGTTGGTTACCACGCTTCCAGATATTTAATCTTTTTCGTCTTTTATTTTACATTTATAAATTCTGTGAAGCTCCATCTTCTTCATTCTTCAATCCCATCCTCATCTCTAAAATCAATGGCTGTTCTCAACTACATCTCAGCTACCTCCACTCCGTTCTTTCGGGATTCTTCAATTTCACCTCCCATACCTGACCCAAGGCAAACCAAGGTCATTCTCCCCAAAAAGAAGCCCGAAAAATGGTCCACCGGCATTGCCCCGGGAGACTATGGCGGCCCCCCTACCACTACCAAGCTCCGTAAGTATTGGGGTGGTGAAAAAGATGACCCTTTAACCTCCGATGATTATATCTGGAATAGAGAATTCATGGCCCGGATGAAAAAGTTTGTCAAAGATCAACCTGATGATTTATCTCTTACGGTCAATAAGCCTAAGGTTTCCCCTTCTAATTCCTTCTCCTTCTTTCGTTTCTATTCTACTCTATTCAATTATTTGCCTGATTGTTCTATTATTTAGGTGGTTGGATATTGATTTTTCTTTGCCTGATTCATGTTAAATGCCCATTTTAACCTACGTTTACTTTGGTATAGTTTAAAACTGTTACTCATTAGCTATATGAACTTTATGAAGTATACGCTTCAATTCTTCCTTTTTGAGAACCAGGCATTTGCTAATTATTCGATTGTCTTAAAAAATGGAAAGTGTACAGGATGTGTTTTATGATGCCATCTATAAAGTGTTGGTGAATGATAATTTGACCGCTGATGACATGATCTTATTGTATCAGAACGACAAGCCTTCTGGATTTCTTAGCTTGAATAGAGTCATGACTCTTGAGAGGTTGGTTCTCAATTCCTACTTATATGTTAACTGCAATCACGTTTTTTTCTTTTATTATTCTGTTTTTCAGCATCATAATTTTTCCTCTTGCAAATAATGCAAGTACAGTTTGGATGTTGATTTGAGCAAAGAACTATCGGCTCCTCCAATGCCTAGGTCAGAAGATTTGGTCGAGAATAACATTCCGGTATGGTGTCATTGTAGATTCCACCCCTGAAATCTTTCATAAAATGTGGAAGATTTTATTTCATTAACTAATTATGTAAACAACTACTGTAGAATATGAGAAACTTCAAGTATGCTGAGATCTCAGGATATTTTTAGTTTGTTACATTCTCTTTTACTAAAATGGAAATGAAATGATGGGTCAGATTGACCACCGAAAGTCACCCAGATGGAAGTTAGCTCCGACAAGGCGTGAGCAAGAGAAGTGGGATAGGGCATATGAGGCAGCTACTGGAGGCAGTGTATGTTCTTTGACCCCCTTGGTTTATCTCTAAGGTCTCATCTCAAGAGTCCAGCTTTTCTTATAGTGCTTGGAAATTGAAATAGTGTTAATTTTATGGTTTGGAACTTATGACGCTATTGGACAATTATAATATTTAGAACGAAATAGATCTTTAAGATGTTTACTTGTTTTGAAAAGAAGCTTAGGGGTGAATTGTAGGATGTGATGTTTCGAGAATTGAGACGGCCTCAAGGGAATCCAGAAGTATTGGCTGCCTTATCCATGGAACAGTATTTTAAGGTGCTTTATTGTAAAACGACTTCATGGTATTTCTATTTACAGATACACTCCTTTTGTTTCCTATATTGAATGTTGTTTCCTTCCCTTTTGTTTTCTTTTGACTTCTCAGTTAAAGAAGAAGATGCAAATTTTAACACTGGCAATAGGAGGTGTTGGTTTGATCTCAGCTTATGTTTCATATTCTCCCGAAGTTGCTGCTAGGTTTGTTTGATATTAATTTCCTTAAACAATTTTGCTGGGGTTCTAGTAATGACTAGCTGCAAATGCATTTGGTTTTAGTAATCAAATTTCCATTATTATAAGTTGATCTGACAAATTATTTGAGAAAAGTAACAAATTTAGTCTTTTTACTCTGAGGTTTGTGTCTATTGGTCTATGAGCTTTCAAGATTACAACTTTAATCCTTGAACCTTCAAAATTTTATAATTCATGTATCTATGAAGTAGTAGACTCTTTACAAATGGCCAATGGTATCCCCTTTAAAATTCAAATTGTTTTTTTTAAAAAGTCCAATTTGTCAGAGATCAATTACACTCAAAATTAAAAGTCTAGGCACCAAATAAACACAAATCGCAAAGTTCAGGGATGGAGTAAACTTGTAATTTAACATAAATTGTTTTTATGATCACACAAGTGGGTTGTGCTAAAGGTGTTCTGATGCGCACAATTAGAAAAACCTCAAAACTTCATTAAAATGATAATTGAATGCACAGATGACTGCCCTATTTATAAGTAAGGCAGCAAGCCTTATGTAAGGAGAAATTTGGATGGATATGTAATTGGTTAGACATAAAATACAAAAAAATCAAGACTTAATTCAGACTAAAGATACAAAGGAAATATTATAAAAGACTATGAATAAATGCTAAGAAACTATCCCTTCGAGGACATCGGATAAAATTGGAACAATAGAGAGAAGATTAGCACAAGGATGGCATGCACAAAAATGCCAACAAACTACAAGAACATCAAGATGCTACTACATCTATTGAAAGCAATAAACACGAAACCAAGACTTACGTGGAAACCCGAGAACCAGGAGAAAAACCACGATGTTTTTAGTTTTATTACATTTATGATGAATACAAAGATACAAACGAGGGAACTTAAATAGAATGTAAAGAGCAAAGAAGAAAAGGAAAAGAAATATTTATGGTAAGTTTTCCATATATACAAATTCTAACACTCCCCTTCAAGTTGGGACATAAATATCAATGATGCCCAACTTGTTAAGACTTATCAAAGTTTGGCCTGAGAAGTCCCTTGGTGAGAATATCAGCAACATGTTGGCTAGAAGGGATGTACGGAATGCATATGCTCCCACTATCAAGTCTTTCTTTGATGAAATGTCGAATAATCTCAACATGTTTAGTTCTATCATGTTGAACTGGGTTGTTAGCAATACTAATAGCGACTTTATTATCACAAAAGAGCTTTAATGGAGTTTCACATTCCTGATGAAGATCAAATAGAACTTTCTGGAGCCAAATTTCCTCACATATTCCCAAACTCATAGCTCTCTGTATTCGGCCTCAGCACTGCTCCTGGTCACAACACTTTGCTTTTTACTCCTCCAAGTTACAAAATTGCCCCAAACAAAGGTACAATAATCGGAGGTTGACTTTCGGTCAATAACAGATCCTGCCCAATCCGAGTCGGTATATGCCTCAATGGTCTTACTGTTTATTTTTCTAAACATTCAGCCCTTTACTAGGTGTTGTTTTTAAGTATCTCATAATTCTGTTGACAGCTTTCATGTGTTTCTCATAAGGAGTCTGCATAAACTGGCTGACAACTCTCACAACAAAAGAAATATCAAGACGAGTATGGGATAAGTAAATCAATTTACCCACGAGGCGCTGATATTGTTCTTTATCAACTGGAACTTGATCATCAGAGTTTCCAAGTTTATAATTGAATTCAATAGGAGTATTAACAGGACGACATCCTAACATACCTGTTTCGATTAGCAAATCAAGGGTGTATTTTCTTTGAGACACGGAGATACCTTCTTTATATTTGGCCACCTCCATTCCAAGAAAACATTTCAGATTTTCCAAATCCTTGATTTCAAATTTATCACCCATTCTCTGCTTTAGTTGATTGATTTCTGCCTGATCATCTCTAGTTAAAACAATGTCATCCACATAAACTATTAGAACAACAATCTTCCCTATCTTGGAGACCTTTGTAAATAAAGTATGATCAGAGTGCCCCTGATTGTACCTTCGGGCTTGACAAAGGTAGTGAATCTGTCAAACCATGCTCTGGAAGACCGTTTCAAACCATATAGGGATTTCTGGAGTTTACACACCTGCTGACCAAACTGGGCTTCAAATCTAGGCGGGGGGCTCATGTAGACTTCCTCTACAAGGTCTCCATTTAAAAAGGCATTCTTAACATTCAGCTGGTATAGAGGCCAATTTTTGTTCACAGCAACAGATAGCAAGACTCTAACAGAAGAAAGGTTGCTGTAAAGGGTCGAGGGACAGATTTGCATTGCTGTACAAATTTGACAGTTTTGTAGGTTGCTGTTCGACAACAATGGGCGGTGTGTGCGGCTGCAGATGACCGGAAGGGTGAGATGGTTGGATAGCGGTGCGTTGAAGCAGATGGGATCGACGGTGAGATGAATGGATGGTGGAGAAAGGGCCCACGCACCCACCCAAAACA
>JBBPDI010000004.1:13125861-13143187 GCA_037974545.1 Cucumis variabilis
TGGATTAAATCTCTTGGTGCCTATTAGAAAAACTACAGAAGTAAAAGGAAAAAGTGAAACACTTTGGTCTTTCGTCCGGAGTCATTAGTTATGAACACTGTTCCCTGTTTGCCACTTGATCATTTTGCCATATTATTAATGAATGTTGAGTTTCTAATTATTATTATTTTAGTTTCTTTTTTTAAATCTTGCCAAGCCAAAAATCTGAGTTGCCGTTTATTGTGATTAACAATTTTTTGAGGCATTGGATGATGTGGTATGATACTTTGTTGGAGATGCATTCATACATTATTTGACATTTCCTTCTAATTTCAGCTTTGGTGCTGGGCTAATTGGTTCTCTTGTGTACATACGGATGCTGGGGAATAGTGTGGATTCTCTGGCAGATGGAGCAAAAGGACTTGTTAAGTATGTATTATACAACTCCTTTTGTTACAGTAGAATATTGATGATTTTCACTAAATTGTGTTATAATCTATTTCTTTCACATAAGACTGGTACCATAGTGAATACTGTGTTTTTTGTTCTAATTTTTAACTATGGACTGTATGGTGCACCTTTTATTTTCTTTCCTTGTCTTTGTTAAAGTTTGGTTTCTCATTTTAAGAAAAAAGAAAAAGAAAATGACAAGTATGGTGTATCCTCAAGTATCAAGATCTTTTAAGACAAATCTATAAGATATTTCACAATTCATCTTGTCCATACTGGCGGTGCTTTGAAAGTTTGTTTCTATAACATGACGTTCCTTGATTGGAAGTCGTGAAATATACATTCCATGTTGATAATTCTTTGGACCAGTATAGTGAAATACTGATTTAGTTTTTTCTTGAAAGAATAAGATTGAGCTTGTTTTGAATTTCGTGTCCTTTTAATGAAATTGTGGCAATTTCATTGCAGGGGAGCCGTTGCACAACCACGATTATTAGTTCCAGTCATATTGGTGATGATATCTAACCGTTGGAATGGGTAAGTATGCTCCCTACCTTGTTAGTTTTCGCAATTTTGATCCCTCTATATGGCCACCATAAGCATTCACACTCATTACCAGAACACATTCATTTTCTCGCTCTTCTTGTCTAATGTTATTTTGAAACTTGACTCTTTTTTAGTATATGAAACTGTACATACGATGAGATGATGAATCCTGTAGATACCTATTACTGATTCTGTACTTTTCTTTTGGAATAAAGCTTGGTGTCTTATTCTTGATTGACACCATAGACCACGAATTTCAGAATGTGAAATCAACAAAATGTTTAAGCAGGCACGACTGGGGTCCTAATTAGCCTAATTTTTTGTCCCTTTTTTTTTTTGTAGCATTCTTGTTGAAGATTATGGAGTTATGCAGTTACAGTTGATACCAATGCTAGTTGGATTCTTCACATACAAGGTTGCTACTTTTGTTCAAGCTATAGAGGAGGCACTTACCGTTGTTAAGCAGCCACAAGCCTAGGATATACATGTGCATATTTTCCTGGTTCGAACGTATATATGTACACACAAATTTGAAAGGTATCCTTTGACTATATTGATTCTTGATCTCTCTTTGCCAAACTTGACCTTTTAGTACAACAGATAAAGAGAAAGATGGCAAAGATAAAAATATTTGGTGATGAACAACAGTTCAATGCACCAACTTATGTCATTTGTTGATCAATCTGTGTAGTTTTGAGCTGTCAATTTTGCCCAACTTGACATATCATGTACCATCAACACTGAAAATTAGCAAAGGGTAAAATTGAAAGAACCAAAAGAGAGAGAAACAGAAGAAAAAAAAAAGAAAAAGAAAATAAAAATAAAAGGTAAGTAGATTAAGGTGGTCCTGTTTCTTGAATAAAATGGCATAATAAGATTCCAATATAGCTTTCTTAGAGGCAAAATCATGGTGGGAAATAAGAATGAAATTAGACAAGTAGGTGAAGATTTCAATCTCAATGATCAAAACAGACTAATAGTATTTTTTTTGGCTTTATACTCCTGGTTTTTGGTTCAATCACGTAAAGTGATTACTTTTTTTTTCTTCTTGATTATGTAGAATTAAACACCAAGCCCCTCTATTTTTGCACCCACGACAAAACTTAATTATTATAATTTGTGAGTTATAATAGTTTGAGTTTGACAAACTAATTTTAATATAATTTATATTACTTTGTTATCAATATTATCATCACAACAAACATAAAATTATATATGTATTATAGATTTAAGCTTAATGAATTCACGTTGTCTCCTTAAGATAATTTTACTTATCCTAGTGCTTGAGTTTTGAGAGTAATTGTGCACAAGATAGAACAAATCATCTTTCTTCTACAAGTAATATTACATTTAGAAGATCAATTATTAGTTCCACTCTCTTACACATCCCCTTCCCTTGCATCTTGTGCGGTTGCCTATAATGACCCCAAATGGAGTGCCCTCCTCTATTAAGATATGTCTTTCCTCTACTAGAGCCTGGTGAATAAAGTTGTGCGTGGCCCCACTGTCTATTAACACTACTACAACTTTGCCTTTCACCATCCTCATCAATTTCATGGTCCCTTGGACGAAAAACTAGTGATAGTTTTCAGCTCAATTTCTGCCCAGCTGTTTTAGTTCCACTACATCCTCTGTATTCCCTTTTGAATTTCCTCCTTCATCCCCACTTTCCTTTTCATTGAGAATGAAAAGCATTAATTCTCTTTTCTCTTTTATTTTACATTGGTGACCATGGGTGTATTTGTTGTTACATCTAAAGCATAAGCCCTTATCAAGTCTTGCCCGAAATTCAGAATCTGATAGTCTTTTGACTAATGGTTCGTTTTTCTGATAGCTTCTCTTAATTGGAATGGTGACTTGTTTCATCTGGAATTCGATCTTCCTCTGAGTGCCTTTCTCAATCCCCCCTTGAGTCTTGCTAACAATACTCTCAATGCCTTTGATTTCTGCTATCCCTAACCCAGCCCTAGCCAACTTTAAGGCTAAATTTCGATCGTTCACCTGCTGTGCCTCTTTCATGCACTCTACCAAGGTCTAGAGATGTCTACTAATGACTTTTGCTTGAAGAGCAGGTTTCAAACCGGTTAAAAAAGCATCCCTAAGGACTCTTTCGGGCATGTACAGTAACGGGGCTAAGTAAACAAATTTTTTTACATACTCATTATAACATATAATAAATTTATTATAACATATAATAAACAAGATGTAAAACAATGTATGTAAACAAATTAATTTATTATAATATAAATAAAAAAAAAGAAGAAATAAGATAATAAAGAAAAAAATTATAAAAGAAGGAAAATGGAGAAATAAAATCAAGAAAGATAAACAAATATGGAGAAAAAAATATAATATTAAATATCATATAACAATGAGAAAATATTAAAGACACATAAATAATCGATGCTATGAAGAAAAGAAAGAATTAAATAAATAAAAATGCTAAATATATATAACAAAGCGATAAAATATTTACACTCTATAAAACAATTTCAAAAACGAAAAAAGTCCACAAGCCTACAATGGAAAACACAAATTTTTTTTGTGATTAATTGGCATCTAGTGCGTGTAATATATTTGGGAAACAATCATTCGATTTGGCTATTCATTCTTACACAATCGTTTAGATTTAGCTACCCAAATCTAAACGAATTTTTAAAGATTCTTTGGTACACGATCGTTTAGATTTGACTATTTTTGATACACAATCGTTTAGATTTAATTATTTACATTTGGGTAGCCAAATCTAAATGATTTTTTCAGTATTTTTTGGTACACGATGATTTATACTTGGTACACGATCAATTATATTTGGTACACGATCGTTTAATTTGGTAGACAAATGTTAACGATTTTTTTCCAAATTTTTTGGTACTCAATCGTTTATATTTGGTACACGATCGTTTAGATTTGATCGTTTAAATTTGGCTACCCAATTCTAAACGACCTTTTAAAGATTATTTGGTACACGATCATTTAGATTTGACTATTTTTTTATACGATCATTTAGATTTGGAAGCCAAATATAAACAACGTTTTTTTCAAGATCCTTTATATTTGGTAGACGATCTTGAACAACCAACAGTTTGAAAAAAATTAAATAGATCTTTTATATTTGGTACACAATCTTGAACTGAATAATAGTTTGAAAAAATAAAAGAAAAATGACAGAAGGAGAATGAAAAATGATAGAAGGAGTGAAGAAAGATGATTGAGAGAAAAAATAGCAGAAGAGGAAGAGAAGAAAGACGATAAAAAGAAAAGGCAAATCTGAAATATTTTAAGAGAATGGTCAGCTGAATGGACTTTTTATTTTTATTTTGTTACACTAGTCGTAAATATTTTAACTGTTTTTTATATTTATGAAAATTAACCTAAAAAAAGTTAATATACAATATGTAGAGAATAAAGACTAAATTAATCATGGAAAGACATAATAATAAATAAAAAAGAAGATAAACAGCAAGGTATGAAGAAATATGTAATAAATACATAATTATAAGAGAGAGAAGTAGAGAAATAAGAACAAGAATAATAAGCAAATATTTAATCATTTACTCTTCTTTTTTTTTGCATTTTTTATGGAAGCTTGAAGAAAGATAAATAAAATAAGGAAAATTGTCAAAAATAGCAAATTTGACAAAATATTTACAACATATAGCAAAATTTTCAGATTCTATCAATAATAAACATTGATAGCCACTGATATTCTTCTAAGGAGAAGAGAAAGGGAAGAGGCGTTGCTTGAAAGAGTTGAGTAGACGTTAAGAAAATCAAAGAAGCAATTTATCATTTAAAGATTGAAGGCGTTATGAGCTACGACCTTTGAAAGGACCACGAATTCAGCTGGCGTAGAGAAGTGGTTGAATTTGATTGAGAAGTGTTTTGGGTTAATGAATTGCCTTGAAGATAGGAAGGTGAAGCTGGTAACGTTTTTGTTGCAAGGTAATGCTGAGGATTGGTGGATCCTCTAGGAAACAAGAGCAAGAGGAGTAGATTTTGTTGTTTGAAAAAGATTTAGGAAAGATTTTCGAGAAAAGTTTTATCCTCGTCTATCTGTTAATGAAAAGAGAGAAGAATTTTTGAGTTTGAAACGAGACAATATGACTATCATGGAGTATGAAAAGAAATTCACCAAGCTCGCAAAGTATGCGATGGCCTTCATAAGGGATGAAGATGATAAGTGTAATCATTTTGAAGGAGGTTTAAGGACAATAATTTAAGCTCCACTAATAGTAAGCACGAATCAGGCTGATTTTTCTAAAATGGTTGAAGCAGCCATACGAGTAGAAAAATGGTTGAAGTAGCCATACAAGTAGAAAAATGTTTGGCTAAAGAGAAAGAAAGGAGTATGTTTGGCTAAAGAGAAAGAAAGGAGTTGGAAGAAGAATAAGTCAAGTGTGAACGCGAGTAGAGACAAGGAAAAGGAAAGTGGAGAAGAAATAAGTAGACAAGTCAAGTCTTACTTTAGCCAAGTGTGAAAGGAGACACACAAGAAAAGACTAGAGTTGGCGGCAGATCAATGCAAACAGGATTGACATCCCACTCGGTTCAACAACCCACGTGGGGATATTATGTGGTAGACAAAGGAAAAGGAGTTGGGGAAATAGAATTTAAAGGATAGTAAAAAAAACAAGAGAATCGCAAAGCAAGAATTTTGATGACGAAATTCCAAAAAGGAGGAAAGAAGTTATGAAACCTAGATCTGGAAAAGGAAGTTTTGTTGAAAAGAAGCCTTACTGAAAGGTTTATTTTGGCCAAGTATAGAAGAGGTGTTAAGCCAAGAAGGTTGCATTGAGACTAGATTGCTTGTAGTGTGGTGACGCGAGAAGAAGCTTACATTTAAGCTAGAAGTTCAGTTGTAACGCGAGGAAGAAAAGTCAAGCGTTAAGAGTTGAACATCTCCAAAAAATAAGTTTAGCTTTTCAAGGAAAATATCTAATCCTGAGTTGACAGCTGGTTACGTGTTAAGCCTAAGTTGTTTCCATGGTCTGAGGAGTAGAAAGCTTACGCATGTAAAGGTAAAGATGACTCACCAGGTGAAAGACTTTTACTAAGTGTCGAGCTATTTATTGAAGAGTACCAGACGAGAAGAGGAAGGAACTAGACTTTCTAAGAAGGAAAAATCCAAGTATTTTCGTTAGTGATCTTTTGTTTTGTGAGTGACCTTTATAAGTACAATGAATGTTTTGTTAGTAACTTTCGTAAATGGTTTTATAAATGAAAGTTCTGACTTGAAAACATTCCTTATGAGTGTGTGATTGTGAATAACATGTCATGTATAAATATATCTTGATGTTATTGATGTTCTTGTTGATATGTTATTTGAAAAGAGAAAATGATTGATTTCTATGTGATGCTTCCATATGTGTAAACTATTGGCCTTATTCAAATCAAGTGAGCACATAATGTGCGGAAGCGTCATGTGGACGTCTGGTGCAACAAGAAATGAATCAAGGAAGTTCCTGGATGCTGTGAATGAAGTGAACATCACAGTAGTCTAAATGGAGGATGCTGGCGAGAGTGAATCCCAGTAGTTTTGGCGTAGGGGATGATTCATATTCTTCGGTGGAAAGGAATAAGTGAGCCAATGTGTGATTTCTATGATTTGTGGAAAGAGACAATGTGTGATTTATGTGATTGTACTGTGTTCCCCAAAAAGGTATTTCTGAACTCTCACTCACTAAGTCTTCGACTTACATTTTAAGTTTCCTTTCCCAGGTGTTCAGGCTTTAAGGCCAAGTAAAGAAAAGGGTAAGGCGAGTTGCTACATGTTGAGGTAAGTAAGCTAAATGTTGAGTTGGAAAAGTTGTGCTAGTGATAAAGGCTTAAAGTTTATGTTTAAGTTTTGTTGTAAAGAAAGTTTGAGTTCTCTTTGTACTTGGTGTAAAGTGCTAAGTTAATAAGAAAAGTTTTGTAGTCATTTCCACTGCATTATCTTGTGCCTATTGCATAGTAATTAAATGATAAAGTTAAGTTTGTTTTCTACTACATTATGTTAAGTAGGCTTAGAGTTTAAGTCTGGTAGAGAATCTATTCCGCTTACCAAGTTGAAAGATTTCTATAAACAAGAAAGAAGGATGTCAAAATACCATAGTTGGTTTATTTTCACGCAAAGTAAAATTGTACCTTGTAAATTTGCGCTTACATAAACTTTAAGCTAATAAAGATGACTCACCAGGTTGAAAGATTTCTATAAATAGGAAAGAAGAAGGATGTGAGAATTTTTGGGATTGATGCCTTAAATCTTGTGGTCTTGTAGTTTGTAATTGTATATATTATACAAACATTTTATTTATCTAATAAAATAAAGTGTTTTATTTTATTTAACATTTAATTGCATTAACCCACAAAACCAGTAAACTAACATCCAAGGTTATCTTATGTAACCTAAACATGTATGTGGAAACATATAAGTAGATCATGTTTAAGGAATAACCTAAATGGTTTGTAGTAAATGGATAAAACTGGATACCTTATCCCGGTGGCACTACGAATACGACTTGCTTTGTAGTTGTTACAATTGTTCTAAAATGCTACAAATGATTTGATCCCTAATCATTCATGTCGAGACATTAGAGCAGGGGTATTCTATACAAAGAGTTTGTATAAGACCGGACCATAAAATGAATAGTCTCTCTTATTAACACCGTTACTAGCTAAGACTACATTTCACCAAGATGACCATAGGTGACTTGACTTGAATCCTGAGTGAGTTCTGAACTTCTGCCTACGAAGGCAGTCCTTTGGTTTGCATGGGTGAGAGTGGTCTATGTTGTCGACTTAATAAGCCTACCATTTTGGGGATTTGTCTTATTAGGGAGCTAGGAACACAATTGCACAAGAAAGAATTCACTCATTCTCTATAGATGGAGTAAGTAGAGAAATTGCTCTCATAAGGGCTGATTCCAAGGCTTGAACAATGTGGCGCCACACCTCTCTCTTGGCCCGAGAGGAGTTAAGTTATAGTGGAACTATAATTATTGTTCATTAGAGGCTCGGTGGTACTTAAGGATTTAGATGTAACTATAAGGGCAAAATGGTAATTTTTGGTCTAGTTGTACTTACGAGCAATTTATAATTTCAATGTGCTTATATTGATAATGTTCCTGAATGTACACTTTATTAATTACTTTTAAATATTTAGGTCGCATTCGTCATTGATCCAAGATCTAGGAAAAATATTCTCCAAACTGCAGGCATCTCGTCACATCAGTTTAAGAGTTGGCTAACAACGAAATACATTATGCCACATAAGGATGAACTGCAACTCCTACAAGTTCCACCAGAAAAGTAATCATTTATTGATCAACGTCATTGCAAAGAATTTGTAAAGTCTAGATTGTGTGAAACTTTTCAGGTATGTTACTTTCTCATTAACTAATATATTTGTAAGGTCTAGATTGTGTGTTACTTTCTCACTAACAATATATTTGAAAATAGGAAAAAAGACAATTGCAACAAGATAGACGATCTAAGAACAAGTATAACTATAGGATTTCAAGGAAGGGTTATGCCAATCTTATTGAGAAAATGGTAAGAATTAATTTATGTTCTCATAATTATTAAGTTTATCAAACTTTATCAAAGGTTATACTAATCTTATTATGGAATTGGAATGTAGAAAAAGGAAGGTTCAAATGAAGCAGATTTCAATCTAGCCATCATGTGGAAAAAAGCTCGAGTTAACAAAAAAGGGGAGTATGACAATGACGATGTTCAGCAAGTCATCCATAAAATTGTAAGACTTTTTGTAGATTACACATTTGAGCTAACCATACATAAGCATTTCTATAACTTAGATTGGTTTTGTTACCGTTTTAGGACGAGATTTCAATGACTACAAATTCATCGTCCCAAAAAGGACACTTTTCTAGTGATGTCTTAACTCAAGCATTGGATACAAACGAGCAGCATGGTCGTGTTCGTGGGGACGGTGGGATGTTACTCCTACCACTTACTTTCATTGTGTAAAAAAGACATCAAAACATAAGGAAGAGATTATTCTTGAGAACAAAGAACTTCGAAGGCACGTAAGCGAATAAGAAGCACATATCAACCCAAACTTGTCTACACCATTATCTGGACATGTTAGCTGTTCGAAGCCAAATATCTTAGAAGAGAGTGAGTCGATGAAAATAATCAAAGGGAAGAGTAAGTTGATGGATAAAATCAAAGGGAAAGAGGTGGAGAAGATCAATATAAATGACGACAAAGTAGAGTTGGACATCTTTAAAGTATGTGATCCTCTAATAAACTCAAATATTTAATATTCATATCATATTGAAAGTGAATGTTTTTCTTGAATTAGGAGAGAGCCTTAATTAAAATGCCTAAGGAAAGAGAGGTTGTCTGTAGTTGACGTTAATTTTGTCATTAGCTTTGAAGTCGATTCTCAGATATGCTGAGAAGATAATGGAGAAAGATTCTAGTATCACTATTTCACTACCTGTTGGCATTTTTGATATTAGTCGAAAGACTTCTGTGCTCTGAGAAGACATCATGGACCTTTGTAACAGGAGTGAGGTCAAAACATTTACATTGGTGGCCTATATGACGTAAGTCAATTTCATTCGTTTAGATCTAAATTTATGTATCTCATTTACGAGTTTATAATATTTTGTAGGTACTTGTATTTATCTATCCTTGGTTCAAAGAAAAATGTACAATACATCTTTGTAGATCCGTCCCTCACTTCTGTCGAACACTCACAAGAATCTCGAGTTTGAAACTTATGCAATAAATTGATGGTCTAAAAAACTAACGAAATAGTTCTTGCTCCTTTTAATCCTAGGTAAGTCAAGTTATCTTATCAGTTGCATTGCAAAAAACTAGTACTAATATTTTGTATGATTAGGGATCATTGGGCACTGCTGGCCATAAATGCGTATGATGGTACAATATTCTACCTTGACTCACCAAGGACAACATCGAAGTCAACTACAAGATACGTAACCGACACATAAGTTAATCTTCTATATAATTTAGTGTTCATTCTTATGCATGTACAATATTTAAAAATTTGTTCAACTTTATCTTGTCAAAATAGAGCAATAGCGATGTTTCACTCACAAAAGAACATTAAAAAAAGCGAAAACAAACTTCATGGTGAACAGTAAAGGCAAGAATAAACATTTAAAGTCATTATATTATGTAGACTACTAGCAATTAGGATTACTTCGTTATTCTAATATGGTTGATTTTATATAGTGTCCTCTACAAGTCGGGAGTACTGAGTGTGGATACTACATCATGAGGTATACGAGAGAAATTGTGACTAGGGGAAGCATTGTCATATCTGATGCGGTATGTTTATATATCAAACTATTTCTTTTGTGAGTTAATTGGTTTATTTGTATACTGAGTTAATTCATTTAATTTATTTTGCATGGTTATATATTGATACACGAAGATCATACTCATAGGAAGAATTAGACGAGGTGCGGGTTGAATTAGCTGACTTTCTGGGTTCGTACATATGATTATGACCAATATAATTTGTGATTCTGAAGTAGAAAGTTTTTTTGTTATGGCGCTGATTATAATCTGAAACTTTAGGTCATAATTCTTTTGAATTGTTCATATGGAGTAAGGGGGGACGGGGGGTGATTGATATACTTTTGATTAGATTTATTATAGCTAGCATATTTTGTGACTTTCTAAGTTGAGTTGGATTCATGGCAATCTAATGGAATATTCATATCTATGTAAAGACATGAAATATTCATATATATGTAAACCTACAAACACTACTACAAAAATAGGCTCTCTTGACGGTTTTAAAATGTCATGAAAATTTGTATACTTGACGTTTATAAAACGTCAAAGTTTAATATTCTTGACGTTTTTATCAACCGTCAATAACTTTGGCTTTCTTGACACTGACTTCAAGAACGATTTTAAAACCGTCAAGAATAGTAATTTTTTACAGTTTAAAAACGTCAAAAGAGCCTATTTTTGTAGTAGTGTTTGTAGGTTTTCCATTATTTATGTGACATTCGCGACTACAGTCTACTAGGTGTAGGATTTTTTTATTGTAATTGTTCGTAAACATTTTCAACATTTATAATGTATTTGATTTCTTATAATTAATGTAATATTCTAAATTTTAGAAATTATTGCACATTACGTGTCAAGCCAAATGGGGAATCGAGAACAATATTCAATATTAATAACAAAAACAAAATAATTAAATAAATAATTAAAAAAATAAAAATCAACTTTTTGTCGACGTAGACACTACACATACGACACCTTTCCTGATATTTTGGTAATGCGTCAGGGAAGGTATTTTGTCGACGCGACGTCGGTATTTCCTATACAGATGCAACTGATGCACGTTAGCGTTACTTTTATAGCAACGTCGGTTTCATGTCGGTATGTTACGCATTGGCATTTGTCTTTCGTTGACGTGGCCTTCTCTCAATGTCGAGATAAGTTCTTTTGATGCATTTTTCTCGACGTTCCTGCCAACTTCTAAAAGATAAAATAGTGTGGTTCAAATAAGAAAGTGATAGAACTCAACAAGTGTTATCTAATCCCTTTTAATTCACAATTGTTCTGATATTTTATATTTTAATTTGGCTATTTTGTAGGTTATGAGCAAATTAAGAATAGAATTGTCGTGTGTTAATGACAAATTGGAGCTAAATTGGACGAAAATGAAGTCAAATTGCATCAATGGAAGCAAAAGGAGTGTAAAAGAGGCCTTGTAGCCACTCTACTTCGCAACGTTTTACAACATTGTAAGGTAGTAAAGGTCTTATTTGGTTGAGAGAGAGCTGCACACAGTGACACAACACTACCTTAGAGTGCTACGGTGCCCCAAAGTTACCTTGCATGTTGATTTTTGTTAGCATTGTGACGATGTCCATAGTGTTGATACGATTAATTTAAATTGACATTCCACTATTAGGTCAAGAAGACATCCGATTTCGGTCATCTACACTCATCTTTCTTTCAATTTTATGGGCTCCTTTTGTTGGTTTATATTATTAAACAATTATCAATTGTTCAACATGTCGAGAATGGGCTAAGGTATTCGTTCTAACTTGGGTTTATTAGGATCTACCTTATTTTAATGTACGATTGTGAGTTTCAAATTAAGCTATATAGTAATTGTAGGTACAAAATTCTGACTTATCTGAAGAATTATCATTTTTCGAAAGGTTTTGAGTTTTATGGTTTATGCTTTTGATCAATGTATGGTTTGCGCTACATTGTTGTATATGGATCTTAAGAAGCAATAAGGTAGATAGCTTGCAAATTGATCTTAATGAGCATTGTGTATTCACCTTAGAATTGAATTGCATGAATGACTAATTAGGCGCATAAAAATTGGATATTCAAGTTGACTTGCCATAGAAGTTAATGCCATTAATACTAAATGGAGTTTGCTTGTTTTTCATTATTGGTTCAATTTGTATTGATTAGTTGATTAAGCAAAATTGATTGGCTTTGGTTTGATACAACAATTAAATTGGTTTCGATGTGAGAAAAGTATGATTAGTTTAGGAAATCTAGTTAACCCAAGCTAGACTATTGAATTTAAATCAATTTAATCCTTGTCCAACAATTTTATTCTTTTTCAACAAAACAATGTCAAACGACTCCACATCAACTTCTTCAAGTTGGAAACTATTTTCTCAAGAAATTTATCATGCTTCTTTTGTTCAACTCGGTCTTACCGTTAAAGCTAGTTCTTGTTGATAGTTTGGTTTAAATATTTGGTCTAGATTTTGGCCACGAAATTCCTTTGACCAGGATAGGACAAATGTAATTCTCTTTAAACAAGACAAAGAAATCATGTAACATATTCAAAATATCATTTTAAGTAGTCTATAAAAATTGAAGAATTCAAAAGTATGTATGCTAGTAAATCCCATTAAGACTAGGAGACATCCTAACACTTGAGGAAGAGACAAACTTTGAATACCTCGTCTTCAGAAAAAGGTTATTGAAGATTAGCAACCTGCATGATGCTAACAGGACTCCATTCAATATAAGAATTACTATGATCGACTTGAGAATGAATTCTTATGATTGAGTTGGTGGTCATGATCGAGGGTGTGTGACTGTGAAAGCTAAATCTCGTTGCCTACCCATTCATTTAATTATAAAGGTCATGCCTACTTTCTACTTTATTATTGTAGATCTTGGCGTAGGATTTATCTTTTTTTAGGAGCATGATTTAAATGCATCTCAAACAACACATATCTTTATGCATTTTATTTAAATTAAGCAAAAAGAAAAAGATTAAATTAATTAAAAAAATAAACATAGGTAAGAAGAAACTTAGCAAAACTATATGATTGCACAATTAGGGTGATGCACAAATGTAGTTCATTCTCAAAGTATATGTATTATTATACAAATATGATCTTTTACTACAACAAAATTTTAAGAAATTGGTTGAGTGAATTTTTTCTCAATTTTATTTCAATTTGATAGCACTTGTAAATTCCTTCGGTGTCACTTCATAATCATGCTTATTGTTGAAATTATAAAAAAAAATATATTAAAGGAATTTTTTCTAATAAGATTTTATTAAAATAATTGTTGATACTTTCTATAAGTAAAGTAATATAATGCATCTAACCATATAAAAATTGGGAAATTTAAAATCCTTCAAATCTAATCATTCATATTTTATAGGGTTGTAGGGACAGTCTGTCCCATGTTAATATTCTCTTTTTCTTTTTTTTTATTTCAAATAATTTACAAACTTTTCAGAACCAAATAAAAGTGTGAACGAGGACATATCTCAACTAAACTAAAATATATTTTTACTATTGATCAGATTCGATTTTACACATGAAAAAAAACAACCACACAAAAGTACACTTTTTCTTGTAATGGATTATATATCCATATGTGTTCAAATAACATTAGTTAAAAGAAATTCATCCTCATTTAAATATGATTAATCTTAACTTTAAACAAACTAATCGACTTGAATATACAATCCAACGATCTTATAGATTTTTTTTGAGAAAAAACTCGATACTCCTAAAATTTTTCCAAAATTAGGGAATTGTATATTTAACGAGATAAATGTTATGATAAAAATAAAATCAACAAGAAAAATTGTACACAATAAAGAACTGATATATAGATTTACATAGTTAAGTAACAGTATGTTAGCTACTGAATAGAGGAATGAATCCTTTTTTCTTTTTTAAATTTGAGGAGAGTATTAGAAAATGTAGAAACTCAAGCACCAAATAACATATTGAAGTTATTTTAATAATATCAAACCCCAAAAAGGAAAGGATATATAAAACTCTAAACAATAAAGATTTTGAAGGGAGAATGTGGAGGTGAAAGGAAGAACGTAAAAGAAGGGGAAAAGAGAGAATTGAAGGAATTGGAATATGTAATGGGGTGTCTGATAAGACAATTTGTGTCCCAAAATTTAAGCAGTAAAAATTGTGAGATTGCAATGAAATAAGGTAAAAAAGGTTTTAAAAGAAAGTTTCCACGTTTGGATGTCACCTAACAGCAAAACACCTTCTTTCCTCATTTCAATCAAACAATGTTATATAATTATGTCCTCCTATCCCCCATTCTTTTAGCTAGATTCCCAATTTTCCCTTTGATTTCTCTGTGTCCTAAACTTTAATCTTAATCTCTTGCTTCAATTCATTGAGAGGCGCATTTTTATACCATGGTATTTATTCAAGACATGGGCAATTTTTTCTTGAGTACGACATTTGCAGGATAATAGAGAACCCGATCCACTTATCTGTAAAGAGGAATACCATATAATTTTGTAGAATACATTACACTAAATTTGTTTGTTTAATTGGGATGATTAAATTAAAAATATAGTTGGAAATGTTACTGATGACGTTAGTCAGTGGTTGTGGAAATGTTCCAAAACGTCGCAAAATGTGTGACTATCCTAAGTAAAATGTTGGTTCTTTTAAGGAAGATTATAATTTTGTTGCCAATGCTCAATTGGAAAAACTAAGTAAAATGTTGGTTCTTTTAAGGAAGATTATAATTTTGTTGCCAATGCTCAATTGGAAAAACTTCTTCAAAATAGAGAGGTTTTTCAATGTTAATTATTGTCTTTTTCAAATTTGAATTAAACGTTTTTGTTAATTTTGATCCATGTATAAATAATACACATTATATTTCACGTGTATACCTGAATATATATCATTCTTTTAGAATATGATGGAGGTATGGAGGTATTTGAAAGTTTCAATGATTTGAAAAAGAAGAAAAAATAAATCTTCTATGAAACAACATGGGTGGGTCTAGTTTCGGTTGTGAGTTTGATTTGGTTGATCAACTAGTTTAAATATTACTCAAATCTATCGAAATAAATATTTTATAGACAGATTAAATTATGATTGAAATCACTAACTTTGAGTTATTTAGATCATTTTTTTATTTTTCTGAACTTATTATATATTCTCATCATTTGTGACAACAAAGAGTTCTATTTTCGAACAGCATACTATCAAGTATTTTATGATTGATAAAAGTAAAACATGTTAAAATAGTTGGACAAATTTAACTTTCAAAGAGATGAATCAGATCGAAAAATAGCCACATTAACATAATATGGTTAATCAAAACACACATTTTTGTGTGATCAATAAAACTTAGATCGAGAATAACTAGCAATGAGAGTTCAACTAAAAACTTTTTCGTTTAAAATTCTAAAATTTGTAGTTTGAGGCAATTAATATTCATAATTTCATAATTACTACACTTACTATCTCAAATTTGTCTCAACTTATACAGTTGATTAGTTTATGTTAGAACTTAAGAAGCCACCTTCTAGTTAGAATTAATTGATTAGTTTATGTTAGAACTTAAGAAGCCACCTTCTAGTTAGAATTAATGATAGTATATGTGGTGAATGAAGATTATCATTTTATAATTTATTAAATAGAAAAACACAGTCTTAACCATTTGGAATAGGAGTCTTAACCATTTGGAATGGGAGCATAAGCTCTCAAACTATATATCCTGATAAGAAAATTGTGAAACTCGAACTAGAAAACCACACTCTACGGCCCAATTAAGCATGGGACGAAGGAATTTGGTCCAAGACTCAAATTGACTTGCTCAAGTCACATTGGTCAAGGTCGACCTTCTAGAACTTTGATGAAAGAGAAATATATTAACCTATTTGGGTTAGGAAAAGAGGATAGTTTGAGTCAAAAGTCTAAATTGACTTCCTTGACCTTGACCAAGGCCGAAGCTAAGCCTTTTCATCTAATAAACGGAGAATCCTAAATGTATGCCACTTGGAAAAAAAGAGTAAGTTCATTATTTTTTTTCCCTAAAACTTTAGTTACAACCTATTTTGTTATTAACTTAGGCATATATGAAAGCATTGTGGAAAAAGTATGACACCGATGTCTAAATTCTCTTAACAGTAATTTTGTAGGTCTGCCTTAATTCCTAAATTAAACTCACCGCTGTTGTGATGTAAAGAACTAATGTGTATTTTTTTCTTTATAAATGTATGACCACTACAAGAAAAATGGTCTACGACGACAATTATTTTCTATCGCGAAAAAATCCGTGACAGTTATTTATAATCATAGTATCACATATCGTGGAAAGCCTATCTGTGACAGTTTCAAAACAACTGTCACAATATGTATTTTCATGACAACAAATAAATGTCATTAATTATTATTTTATGACTACAAATAACTGTCATCTTTTTTTTCAATGACAACAAATAACTGTTACCATTTACATATTGACGACAATTAAAAAATGTCACGAATTCTTACTTTATGACATTTTTTTCTGTCAAGAATATATCAATCGTGATAGTTTTTTAAAATTTAATTGTCATTGATTCGATATTGACGACAGTTATGAAATTGTCACGAATTGATATATTATGACATTTTTTCTGTTATGGATAGACCAATCGTGACAGTTTTTGTAAAATTAATTGTAATCGATTCAATATTGACGACAGTTCTGTAATTGTCACAAATTGATATATTACGACATTTTTTTTCTGTTATGGATAGACCAATCATGACAGTTTTTGTAAAATTTAATTGTCACTGATTCAATATTGACGACAGTTATGAAATTGTCACGAATTAATATATTACGACATTTTTTTATGTTATTCATATACCAATTGTGACAGTTTTTTTATAAAATTTTAATTGTCATTGTTTCGGTTTTGACGACAGAAAAAAATTGTTATGAATTTGTATATTATGATATTTTTCCCCTATCGTGTATTCCTCAATTCTTGTTTTTCTTGCCGCTAAACTATTACACTAAGAA
This sequence comes from Cucumis variabilis, assembly GCA_037974545.1. Classification (NCBI taxonomy): domain Eukaryota; kingdom Viridiplantae; phylum Streptophyta; class Magnoliopsida; order Cucurbitales; family Cucurbitaceae; genus Cucumis; species Cucumis variabilis. Next base: position 13,143,118 of record JBBPDI010000004.1, read on the forward strand.
ATTCAATAACAATAACAATAATACATCACACCCATATGAAAACAATAAGTCAACACTTTAATATATATAA
>JBBPDI010000004.1:13143287-13161148 GCA_037974545.1 Cucumis variabilis
TTTTGGTTGAGGTGTCACCTAGTTTACTTGTGAAATCTGTTATTTTGGACTACACTTCAGATATGTATATGATTAGAACAGGATCCGCTGTGTTATGTTGCATGTGCAACAGTTCATGTATTAGATTAGTGAGTTTATCATATTAGTATTTTCAGCAAGGTCGACAGTTACAGGTATAGAAAAGCTGTGTCTGTCGGCTTCACACCGTCTTTCAGTCTAAGCTAGCAGGTAGTCTAGGAGGAGGTGTGACAATTTCTTTTGTGAGTTAATTGGTTTATTTGTATACTGAGTTAATTAATTTAATTTATTTTGCATGTTTATAGATTGATACACGAAGATCATACTCACAGACAGAATTAGACGAGGTGTAGGTTGAGTTAGCTGACTTTTTGGGTTCATACATATGATTATGACCAATATAATTTGTGATTCTGAAGTAGAAATTTTTTTTGTTGTGCTGGTTATAATTTGAAACTTTATGTATAGAAACTTTAGGTGATAATTCTTTTGAATTGTTCATATGGGGGAGGGGGGGGAGGGGTTGATTGGTATATTTTTGATTAGATTTATTATAGCTAGCATGTTTTATGATTTTCTAAGTTGAGTTGGATTCATGGCAATCTGATGGAATATTTGAATCTATGTAATGTCATGAAATATTCATATCTATGTCGAGTCTTGGAATTGATTATATATATATATATATGGTGAATGGTTTTATTTATATATGCTCGAGTTTTGAAACTATATTTGATGAATATCGTTAATCATACATATATTTATGAAACTGTTGCAACTGTATAAGACTATTAATAGATCAGCACAATACATGAACAAAAATATAATTCAATTACAATTTTTTTAAAAAAAATTGAAACATGCTTAACGGTTATAAAATATCATAAACAAGTGCACTCTTGACGATTTTAAAATGTCATAAACAAGTGCATTCTTGACAATCTTAAAATGTCATGAATATGTACATTCTTGACGATTTTAAAATGTCATGAACATGTACATTCTTGATGGTTTTAAAATGTCATAAATAAGTCAATTCTTGACGGGTTAAAAATGTCAGAAACAAGTTCATTCTTGACGATTATAAAATGTTATGAAAATTTGTATACTTGACGTTTATAAAACGTCAAAGTTCAATATTCTTGACGTTTTTATCAACCGTCAAGAACTTTGGCTTTCTTGACGTTAGCTTCAAGGACGGTTTTAAAACCGTCAAGAATAGTGATATTTGACAGTTTAAAAATGTCAAGAGAGCCTGTTTTTGTAGTAGTGTTTGTAGGTTTTCCATTATTTATGTGACGTTTGCAACTACAGTCTACTAGGTGTAGATGTTTTTTATTGTAATTGTTTGTAAACAATTTCACCATTTATAATGTATTTGATTTCTTATAATTAATGTAATTTTTTAAATTTTAGAAATTATTGCACATTATGTTTCGAGCCAAATGGGGAATCAAGAACAATATTCAATATTAATAACAAAAAAAAAAATAAATAATTAATTAAAAAATAAAAACCAACTTTTTATTGACGTAGATACTACGCATACGACACCTTCCCTGATGTTTTGGTAATGCATCAGGGAAGGTATTTTTCCGACGCGACGTCGATATTTCCTATACAGATGCAACTGATGCACGTTGGCATTACTTTTATAGCGACGTCGGTCTCATGTCGGTACGTTATGCATTGGCTTTTGTCTTTCCCCGACTTGGCCTTTTCTCAATGTCGAGATAAGTTCTCTCGATGCATTTTTCTCGACGTTCCTGCCAACGTCTAAAAGTGTATCGGCAAACTCTTTATTGACACTTTGATGGTCTTTCGTCGACGCCTTTGTGCGTCATCGAAGGTCTTGTTTCTTGTAGTGGTGTGACATTTGGGGTGAGGCATGACATCTTAGAACTTTTCTAACTAATTTGGATTCAGAAATCCTTTCTCCAAGAGCAAATGATTCATTAAAAAATATTCAAGACTCTAATATTAAATTCTACAATGGATTCATCCTCCATCATTCTCAGAGATTCAAAATTTGAATTTAATAATTGCAGACGTGATGTCTTCACTTTTGAAGTTCCTTCATAGGCAACTTCAAGAATTTTTCATGTTTCTTTTGTAGAAGTACATGTATTTATTAGTTTAAACACATTTTGGTCAACACTATTGTAGATAGCATTAAAACCACGAGAGTTTCCAAGAGAATCTTGATCTTCAGCATCAGTTCATTCTACTTCTTGTTTGATTGTTGTTTTTTCATCAATAATAATAGTAGGTGGCTCCCGTCCAGTGATAACAGATTTCCAAGTTTAGTGTCAATTGACTTGAGAAAGACTCTCATATGAGCTTCCAATATGCATAATTTGTGCCATCAAGAAAAAGTGTTCATGTAGCAGATCCTCCTTCTTTAATTATATCCATCTAAGCAAAACCCGCTCTAAAATCAATTGAAAGTATAAAAATAGTATAATAATTTACCATTAGCTGTTACTTAGCTTTAGTTAATAACTAACGAAATAACTAAGGGAATAAAAAGATAAAATAACACAGTAACTTTGATAACCTAGTTCGGTGAAAATCCATCTACTTCTAGAGAGCTTTTACAGCTCAGATAGGAAGATTTTATTATGATTCAAATGAGTATAACACTTTTAACAATCTAGAAAACACTCCCCTTAGATCTAGTACTCTTTTTAGTTTTTCTTGTAAACTAAAAATAATCAGACTGCCCCTAAATTGTGATTTGAATCTAATGAAGATGGTCAGACTCTCCCTGAAGAAAAAATTGAACTTATCTCAATTTACTAAGTCTTCTTTAAATATCTTATCATGGATACACCTTGTATTGTCTTTGAAGATATATCAAGCAATCTTCATAAGACAACTAAGAAGGTAACAACTTACCTTCACAACGATTTTCTTGAGCGAATAGTAGTCTTGAAAGTGTCTTGAAAAAATACTTTGAAGAACAACAATCTTCCCTTTGTATAATAATGAATAACTTCGAAACGGACGATGACAAGGATCTTTTAAAGATAATTCAGTTAAAAGATTCTACCAATTGCAAATCTTGTTGATGAAGGAAAGTATCTTCAAAAATTATCCTTAAGTGAGAGAAAGAGATATCAACTAAAGGATTAATAACAGGAGAGTTTGCAAAAATAGCAAAAAAATTTATGATAATAGAGCTCATGTTACTTATATTTTCAAAATTGCAAAAATAAAAAATTTAAAAGCTGATTACCATCATATTTGTCAAATTTGCAATATGCAAAAAAGATGTGTTATGAGTTATATTTTTCTAATTTTTTTTGTTATGTAATGCAAATTCCCATTAATAACATCCCTAAAATCAAATAAGATATTTTGTCCTTCTTTAAAATAAAAAGAAACTAAATAAAATATTTATAAAAAACGTAGCAAAATAGAAGTATTATTTTCAAGACAATTTCTAGTATGACAGCTAATCAAATCGTTAGTCTGGACAATAAACCTCCCGAAGATCTAGAGGACCCACCCAAAACAATAACAAACCAAATACATTAGGACAAGTAAAATTTAGCCACAATAAGACACAACACAATGAATTTGAATTACGATGTTGAAACTAGCCAGAAACCAAACCATCAATCATCTTGAATGCTAAACAATAACCCTATTAACAATATGTATACCGACATCCACACATAAACCTTCGTAGAGGAAGAACCAAACCAACTTATCCAAACTGCTAATAACATTATTAGAGACACGAAAAAGAGATAGATAATAAGAAGGTATGGCAGATAGACTAGACTGAATCAAAGCATGTTTGCGGCTTTAGATATGTAATTGTATTTCCAATTGTGAAGTTTACGTTGAATCCACTAAAAGGTTGGAGAATGAGGATTCCCAGCCAAGGCAAACCAAGATAGGTGGAGGGCCAACTACCCTGCTTACACCCAATGTTATTTGATTTCCATTATTTGAAATTAGTGTCATTAATATGAAGCCCCAGGAGTTCATTCTTTGGAAATTAATAGCCAATCTAGAAGCCTTCCAAAAAATGTAGACCACATAAAAAAGCTAAGATGTAAAGCAGGACAGCCAGTAATGAAAAAAAGCAGTTTGATTAGCAAATTTTAAAAATGGTTTGTAAAGAAAGAAGACCTTCCAATAGGATAAGTACGTAGCAAAAAGTTCAAACGAAGAATAGGGTGAGTAGCAAGGAGTTCATGCAAAGAGCTATAATCCATAAAATACATCAAATGATCACCAACCAATACAAATAAGAAAGTGATAGAACTTAACAAGTGTTATCTAATCCCTTTTAATTCACAATTGTTCTAATATTTTATGTTTTAATTTGGCTATTTTGTGGGTTATGAGCAAATTAAGAATAGAATCGTCTTGTTTTGATGACAAATTGGAGCTAAATTGGACGAAAATGAAGTCAAATTGCATCAATGAAAGCCAAAGGAGTGTAAAAGTGGCCTTGTAGCCACTCTACTTCGCAACGTTTTGCAACATTGTAAGGTAGTAAAGGCCTTATTCGGTCGAGAGAGAGCTGCACACAGTGACACGACACTACCTTAGAGTGCTAAGGTGCCCCAAAGGTATCTTGCATGTTGATTTTTGTCAGCATTGTGACGGTGTCTATAGTGTTGATACGATTAATTTAAATTGACATTCCACTATTAGGTCAAGAAGACATCCGATTTCGGTCATCTACACTCATCTTTCTTTCAATTTTATGGGCTCCTTTTGTTGGTTTATATCATTAAACAATTATCAATTGTTCAACATGTCGAGAATGGGCTAAGGTATTCGTTCTAATTTTGGTTTATTAGGATTTATCTTATTTTAATGTACGATTGTGAGTTTCGAATTAAGCTATATAGTACTTGTAGATACAAAATTCTGACTTATCTGATGAATTAGGTTTTGAGTTTTATGGTTTATGCTTTTAATCAATGTATGGTTTGCACTGCATTGTTGTATATGGATCTTAAGAAGCAATAAGGTAGATAGCTTGCAAATTGATCTTAATGAGCATTATGTATTCACCTTAGAATTGAATTGCATGAATGACTAATTAGTCGCATAAAAATTGGATATTCAAGTTGACTTGCCATAGAAGTTAATGCATTAATACTAAATGGAGTTTGCTTGTTTTTCATTATTGCTTCAATTTGTATTGATTAGTTGATTAAGCAAAATTGATTGGCTTTGGTTTGATACAACAATTAAATTGGTTTCGAGGTGAGAAAAGTATGATTAGTTTAGAAAATCTAGTTAACCCAAGCTAGACAATTGAATTTAACTCAATTTAAGCCTTGTCCAACAATTTTATTCTTTTTCAACGAAACAATCTCAAACGACCCAACATCAATTTCTTCAAGTTGGAAACTATTTTCTCAAAAAATTTATCATGCTTCTTGTCTTCAACTCGGTCTTACCATTAAAACTAGTTCTTGTTGATAGTTTGGTTTAAATATTTGGTCTATATTTTGGCCACAAAATTCATTTGACCGAAATAGAACAAATGTAATTCTCTTTCAACAAGACAGAGAAATCACGTAACATATTCAAAATATCATTTTAAGTAGTCTATAAAAATTGAAGAATTCAAAAGTATGCATGCCAGTAAATCCCATTAAGATTAGGAGACATCCTAACACTTGAGGAAGAGACAACTCTGAATACCTCGTCTTTAGAAAAAGGTTATTGAAGATTAGCAACCTGCATGATGCTAACAGGACTCCATTCAATATAAGAATTACTATAATCGACTTGAGAATGAATTCTTATGATTGAGTTGGTGGTCATGATCGAGGGCGTGTGACTGTGAAAGCTAAATCTCGTTACCTACCCTTTCATTGGATTATAAAGGGCATGCCTACTTTCTACTTTATTATTGTAAATCTTGGTGTAGGATTTATCTTTTTTTAAGAGCAATATTTTAATGCATCTCAAACAACACATATCTTTATGCACTTTATTTAAATGATGAAAAAAAAAAGATTAAATTAATTAAAAAAATAAACATAGGTAAAAAGAAACTTAGCAAAACTATATGATTGCACAATTAGGGTGATGCCCAAATGTAGTTCATTCTCAAAGTATATGTATTATTATACAAATATGATATTTTACTACAACAAAATTTTAAGAAATTGGTTGAGTAAAATTTTTTCTCAATTTTATTTCAATTTGATAGTACTTGTAAATTCCTTCGGTGTCACTTCATAATCATGCCTATTATTGAAATTAAAATATATATATATATTAAAGGAATTTTTTCTAATAAGATTTTATTAAAAAATTTGTTGATCTTTAAGTAAAGTAATATAATATTGCATCTAACCATATAAAAATTGGGAAATTTAAAATCCTTCAAATCTAATCATTCATATTTTATAGGGTTGTAGGGGCATGTTATACTGTCCCATGTTAATATATATATTTTTTTTTCAAATAATTTATAAACTTTTCAAAACCAAATAAAAGTGTCAACGAGAGCATAATAAACTCAACTAAAATATAATTTTACTATTGATCCAGATTCGATTTTACACCTTACATGGAAAAAATAACCATACAAAAGTACACTTTTTCTTCTAATGGATACATATCCATGTGTTCGAATAACATTAGTTAAAAGAAATTCATCTTTAATTCCTAAAAATTTTTCAAAATTAGAGAATTGTATAGATAAATGTTATGATAAAAATAAAATCAACAAGAAAAATTGTACACAATAAAGAACTGATATATAGATTTACATAGTTAAGTAACAGTATGTTAGCTACTGAATAGAGGAATGAATCCTTTTTTCTTTTTTAAATTTGAGGAGAGTATTAGAAAATGTAGAAACTCAAGCACCCATGGAATTACATGGTTTATGTATGACATTACTAAAATTGTAGATTACATACAATTGGACACTCTCTAAACCTCCGTCAATGAAACTTCCGTGCTTGAACATTTGATCACCAAATAACATATTGAAGTTATTTTAATAATATCAAACCCAAGAAAGGAAAGGATATATATAAAACTCTAAACAATAAAGATTTTGAAGGGAGAATGTGGAGGTGAAAGGAAGAACGTAAAAGAAAGGGAAAAGAGAGAGAATTGAAGGAATTGGAATATGTAATGGGGTGTCTGATAAGACAATTTGTGTCCCAAAATTTAAGCAGTAAAAATTGTGAGATTGCAATGAAATAAGGTAAAAAAGGTTTTAAAAGAAAGTTTCCACGTTTGGATGTCACCTAACAGCAAAACACCTTCTTTCCTCATTTCAATCAAACAATGTTATATAATTCTGTCCTATCACCCACTCTTTTAGCTAGATTCCCAATTTTCCCTTTGATTTTTCTTAGTGTCCTAAACTAATTTAATCTTAGTCTCTTGCTTCAATTCATTGAGAGGCGACATTTTTATACCAGGGTATTTATTCAAGACATGGGCAATTTTTTCTTGAGTACGACATTTGCAGGATAATAGAGAACCCGATCCATTTATCTCTAAAGAGGAACACCATATAATTTTGTAGAATACATTACACTAAATTTGTTTGTTTAATTGGGATGATTAAATTAAAAATATAGTTGGAAATGTTACTGATGACGTTAGTCAGTGGTTGTGGAAATGTTCCAAAACGTCGCAAAATGTGTGACTATCCTAAGTAAAATGTTGATTCTTTTAAGGAAGATTATAATTTTGCTGCCAATGCTCAATTGGAAAAAATTCTTCAAAATAGAGAGGTTTCTCAATGTTAGTTATTGTCTTTTTCAAATTTGAATTAAATGTTTTTGTTAATTTTGATCCATGTATAAATAATACACATTATATTTCGTGTATACCTGAATATATATCATTCTTTTAGAATATGGAGGTATGGAGGTATTTGAAAAAGAAGAAAAAAAAATCTTCTATGAATCCAACCTAAACATGGGTCTAGTTTGGGCTGTGAGTTTGATTTGGTTAATTAACTAGTTTAAATATTACTCAAATCTATCATTGAAATAAATATTTTAGAAGGAGATTAAATTCTGAGTGAAATCACTAATTTTGAGTTATTTAGATCACTTTTAATTTTTTTGAGCTTATTATATATTCTCATCCTTTGTGACAACAAAGAGTTCTATTTTCGAATAGCATATTATCAAGTATTTTATGATTGATAAAAGTAAAACATGTTAAAATAGTTGGACAAATTTAACTCTCAAAGAAATAGAATGAGATCGAAAAATAGCCACATTAACATAATATGGTTAATCAAAACTTCAATAAAACATAGATTGTGAATAACTAGCAATGAGAGTCCAACTAAAAACTTTTTCGCTTAAAATTTTAAAATTTGTAGTTTGAGGCAATTAATATTCATAATTTCATAATTACTACAGTTAGTAACTCAAATTTATCTGAACTTATATAGTTGATTAGTTTATGTTAGAACTTAGAAGCCACCTTCTAGTTAAAATTAATGATAGTATATGTGGTGAATGAAGATTATCATTTTATAATTTATTAAATAGAAAAACACAGTCTTAACCATTTGGAACAGGAGCATAATTGACTACGTACAAAGCTCTCAAACTATATATCCTGACAAAAAAATTGTGAAACTCGAACCAGAAAATCACAATCTAAGCCCCAATTAAACATGGGAAGAAGGAATTTAGGCCAAAACTTAAATTGACTTGCTCAAGTCACATTGGTCAAGGTCGACCTTCGAGAACTTTGATGAAAGAGAAATATTTTAACCTATTTGGGTTAGGAAAAGAGGATAGTTTAAGTCAAAAGTCCAAATCAACTTCCTTGATCTTGACCAAGGCAGAAGCTAAGCCTTTTCATCTCATAAACGGAGAATGCTAAATGTATGCCACTTGGAAAAAAAGAGTAAGTTCATTATTTTTTTTCCCTAAAACTTTAGTTACAACCAAAATTTTGTTATTAATTTAGGCATATATGAAACATTGTGGAAAAAAGTATGACATCGATGTCTAAATTCTCTTAATAGTAATTTTGTAGGTCTGCCTTAATTCCTAAATTAAACTCACCGTTGTTGTGATGTAAAAAACTAATGTGTGTATTTTCTTCATAAACGTATGACGTAAATAAAAATATATAAATAAGAAAGCAAATGATATAATACAAATGGCACACAAAGTTAAACTCTCACCAAATGCATCAAACTGCACAGTAAACTAGATAAGCAGTCCAACAAATCAAAGCTCTAACTTTATTTGATGAGCTGACAAGAAGAATGAGAAAATATATTAGTTTTGAATAAATGATAAAAATATTTTTAAATTGATAAAATAACAAAATAAAAATATTTTAAAAATGAAATAGTTAGTAAAATTGTGTTAAATGCTACTACCTAAAAAACTTTAATAGTAAATAAAATAATAGAATAAACTCCAAATACATGTAATTTAAAGAAACTCCCCCAGCTAATTAAATCCTAAGAAAATTCTAATCTCCTCCTAAGAAAACTTTCAAACTCAACATGAGTCTAAGAGTTTGAAAGACAGACAGATTGGAAGGCTGCAAATGTTAACGGATCCTTGATGCAGAACTCTGACTAAATATTTTTCCAACCTTACCGAGGAAAGCCATGTTGTTAACGTCCTGAAAGAATTACTCAGAAAATTAGGGAACAAAAATTTGTTGCACAATAATACAGCACCTGCAATGTTTTCAACTTCCGACGTAAAATCTCCACAATGAAAAAGAAAGTCTTAGCTACTACTGTATAATCCTCAATTAACAGATAAACAAACAAACTGTGGAAACATGCGGGTAAACTAGCTACTGGAAGGCTTAAGATTAATATCCAAAATAGCTAATCTTTACACTCATAAATTAATTTGTGTTCTCATGCTACGCTTTGATTAGACATTCTAGAGAGAAACATCAGATTAAAAACGTCCCAACCGGAGCAAGAGAATACTAGAAAACTGACGAATCATTCTTAAATAGAGCTCATGTACCCAAAATATTACCATGGATGTCTGAAATAAAACACAAAAGAAGAATGAAATAAAACCTCCAAATCAAAACTTATGCAAGTTGAGAAGGAGAATATGCTTTATGTAAGTTGAAGAAAGCTCCAAAATCTCCGATCGGTGAGTTCTTGAAAGTCTTCATACATACTAGATTCAACTGTATTTCTACATGTTCAGTGTATTCTTTGTGTTATACTTCTTGTTGTTTCTCTTCAAATTATACTTCTTGATTTAGAGATGTACAACAAGGATGACTGAAAATTGTTTAGTTCTTGAAAATTTTCCATTGTTGTGATACATATGAAAGAAAATTTAAAATTGTATAATGATTCGATACTAGAGGCACAATAAATTAATTTGTTTTAATAAAAACCAACAAAAATAAGTGTATAATCATAATTAGCACGATAGTAGGGATGATAAAACTTTATTTTTAAATTATTATTAACTCCTATGTATTATCTAAAATAACTTGAAATATAAATAATACGAAAATGTTTAATTTATGTTTGTCATTGTTTTAGAGATATGATGTAATATTTGAAATCAAAATATTATAAAATATAATGACTCATTGAAATTGTTATAGCCAGTTTTTTACTAACCATACGAATATTATCTAATAAATTTTTCAGGGGATTAGATTTCATAATATTTGAATTCAAAATATTATGAAATCTAATGAATGAGGAACGGTTGAAAATCTTTTGGCTATTTTTAGGAGAAATCTTTATTAAACGTAAGTTTTATGAATTAAATAAATAAATGTTAATTAATTTTATTTAAATACTAAAAATCTAAAAATATGTTATGAATTATTGACATATATTTACGGGATATTAGGGAAATCTTGTCAATCTCAAAAATATCATAAATTATTTAAGATTTTCCAAAACTTATTGTAGTTTGCAACATCATATTTGTGACTGTATGATATTTCGCCTCATTATTTGCATCATGCAAATACAGTGTATAGGTAAAAAATGTATTATCCTACCAAAAATTCTGTAACCATCGGTTTTTGACAAAATTCTTAATATTTTTTAGATTTATTATTTTTTAGTTTGTTATACTAAAATTTTCCATTCTCGATTATAGTTTGCAAATACACTGTATTTGTGACTGTGTGATATTTCGCCTCATTATTTGCATCATTCAAATATACTGTATCTGTAAACAGCACACTACTGGGTATCCATGAACTTACAAACAATCCAAATATAACTTTTTTTTTAACCCAAAAGCACGCAAATACCATGGACAGAACAAATCTTTATATCAAATGTCAAACGATGTGTGATTGGATGTAACTGTAATAAATTTAAAACTATTGCTCATGACCAACAAATAAATCACTTTGTTAAATACTGACTTAATTTTGAATATTACGGGAACCTTAATAGGTATTCCAACATGTGGTGAATCAAACACATCAACATCAATAATCTTTGATACATTATGTGAACCTTACTGTCTAGTTACTTCATTGTTCAAATACAGGGTATTTCTAACCGAACCAGCAGGTGCTGAATCAACAACCACTACTAAATCATTGTCGGAGAATTTTGACAAAACCAACATAAGCCAATACACGTCCTTATCTTCAATAATCCGAAGAAGGTTTGAACTGTCACATCCGTCCCAATAAAGACTCACCTAACACACAAAAAGATCTGAAGATGGAAAAAGTCTACCTTGAGTGCATTGTATAAATTCTTGAAACGAAATGAACATGAAACGTATACATCAACCACGCGGTAGTTAATATATTGGGAAGATTCAACCCATCTATCATTGTACACAATATTCACACATTGCAGTTTCATGAAAAACAACGCTAAAGGATAACAGTAAAAGAAAAAATCCAACACAACCGTAAGAGAAAGTTGTAACCAAACCCAAAAATATTTCGTCAAATGAAAATAAAATTGAATATTAGTATAATTCAAAAAACGTCTCATAAAAAACTATTCAGTATAATTGGTACAATTAAATAATTTTTTCAGATAAAAATCACCATATTATCATGGTTCTTATTGGTTATTGACATTTAAAATCAAAATTTTAATATTTTGGCGGTTTCAAATCAAAATTTAAAATCAATTTTAAATAACAATTATGGAAAATAGATAAGGATGTTAACAAGATAATCCTAAAATTTTGAAATTATGTTTGTCATTATTTTAAGGAAATCAATCAAGTAGCACACTTTTGTGGATGACCAAAATTTTCTTAAAATAATCATATAGACGTTAAATGCATCATAATTATAGGTGTAAAATACAATTTTAATTTCAATTTATTATTATGTTAAAATGAACTATTTTATGAGATGATTGTTAAATGCATAATTATAGGGAAATATATAATCTTAATTTCGAGTTGTTATTATATCAAATGCACGACTTTAGGGAATGATACAATTCTAAATTCAAAATTTGGAGATATTTAAACTCAACTTTTAAATTGAACTCATAAAATAAATATTTATGACTATATATAATCCAAAAATATTGAATTTATGTTAGCAATTATTCTAGGGATGATAGTATGAAAGAATTTGAAATTGTTATAAAATCTAAATTCAAATTGTTATTATAAATATGAAAAATATGTATTATGTATGATATAATAAATATTGTGCAAACCTTATGAAACAGACAATGATGAAATTATATTATCTATCATTTAATGGATAGTAAAAAGAATTTGAATTAAATAGCTATTACTATATATATATATATATATATATATATATATATATTATAAATTATATAAATAAATTATTAATTACTTGATTTCAAACCTATAAATCTGAAAATCTGGTATAAATTGCAGGCATAAATCTAGGGATGTTGATTTAATTATATCTATTTTGAAAATAAATATTTATTTAATATTTTTACAAAATTGAATGATTTACAAATACACTTTTTCCGTGATTCTGGGTTATAATTCATTATTTTAACATACACAAATATACTTTATCTGCCGCACAAGAATTGTCTTCTATAAAGAGTTAAAATCAGCTAAAGAAAAGTAAAAAAATGTCTACATCAGACAGTTTTACTATAAATCAAAATATTTTTGGAACTTGCTATTTTTCAAGTTGTTATCTATTATTTTTTCATTCTCCAGGGTTTCTCTTATTTTATTTTATTTTATTTATTCATTTATTTTATAAAGACAAAAATAGAAAACAAATCTCCTTTCTCCTTCATTGGTGAGTAACTGGACATTTTCAAAAATATAATAAAATGACAAAATATTTAGACTGTGCAGAACAATTTTAAAAATGAAAAAAAGCCCATAAATCCACCGTGAAAAATACGAAAAATGTACTGTGATTAATTGGCATTCAGAATGTAACCATTCGTTTAGATTTGACTATTTTTTTCAATCGTTTAGAGTTAACTATTTTTTTTTACACGGTTGTTTAAATTTGACTATTATTTGATACAAGATCATTCAGATTTAATTTTTTAAGTTTGATAGCTAAATCTAAATGATTTTTTCAAAATTTTTTGGTACACAGTCAAAATTTGGCTAATTTTTTGTACATGATACTTTAAATTTAGGTAGTCAAATTTTAATGATTTTTTTTAAAGATTTTTTGATACACGATCCGTTAAATTTGGTACATCATTTAGATTTGATCATTTAAATTTGGCTACCTAAATCTAAACGCTTTTTTAAAAATTCTATCGTTTCAATTTGGATATTTGTACAATCGTTTAGATTTGGCTATCCAATATCCCAATGATTTTTTTTCATAATTTTTTATATTTGGCGCACGATCTTAAACAATCAAATAATAGTTTGAAAAAAATAGATCTTTTATATTTAGTACATGATTTTGAACGTAACAAATAACAGTTTGAAAAAAATATAAAAGAAAAATTGCAGAATAAGAGAAAAAGACGATGGAAAAAAATTGTAGAAGAGGAAGAGAAAAATGATGATGAAAAGGAAGAACAAACTTAAAATATTTTTTAAAAAATGATAACTTTATAGACTTTTCCAATTTGTTACGCATCACGTATACATATAAAATCAACTTAGTAATTGAGCTATAGTTTGTATTTTAAAAATAGCAAAGCTTAATTAGTTAATTTGTACCTTTTTTTTTAATTTTTTTGTATGTATTTATTAGGAAGTCTACGGTGTGATTCCATGAGATTTTATTTATTTTTTTGCATGAGATTTTATTTATTTTTCTATCTATTCATTTTGTTGAAATTTCTTGAATCATTTCAAATGACCAAATTAAATAAAAGATCATTTTGAAACCTATCATGCATATATGACATATTTAATTATGGAATACTTTGCAAAAGTAGCAAAAAAAAAAATTGCGATAATAAGATTCATGTTACTACATTTTTTAAATTGCAAAAGTAGCAAATTTTAAATCGATAATCCTCTTTGATAATCATGTGATATTCCTCTGATAACTGTCTGATATTACTAATTACTTGTCATATTTGTTATATTCGTAATATATATATATAAAAAAAAATAGATTGTTTTTCTTAAATATTTTTATCATCTGATACAATTTTGCTTTAATTTATTTATGGCTTATTTATAACTAAGATTCTATTATTTAAAGAAATATATAAACTCTCCATCCTGATACTATATTCCATAATATACTCTAATAAAATTAAAGAGAAAGGAATTTAAAATAACTATTGTTACCTTTAAACTATGATGTGTGTTTATATGCTTATATCTTATATCATAAGTCATCATCTCTAATTCATACAAAATTTCCAATATTTGATGCCAATGCCACCTTCATGTTTTTTATCCAAATGAAGTGATAAGAGTGGATGCATGAGTGTGTATTCTCAATATTTTAAAAATAAATCTTAAACTGAGACTACTTATAGTATGTGTGTGTATATTATTTAGTACCATGCTCGTAAGTATATATGCCACTATATAATTAATTATCTTTAAGTAATGAAACTTCTTCTCTCTTAAGAGCCTCTAAAGCATCGAAATTATCCATTTTGGTTAAAGTTATATTGTCTTGATTCAAAAACAATTATGAACATATTTTATATTTGAAAATTGGTGATCTCAGCCACTCCATTCTCAAATGTAAAATTAAAAACTTATTCTCTGACTGCTAGAAAGGGAATTCTCTTGATATTTTCTAAAAAAAAAAAAAAAGTGTGATTTCAAGTTTTAATGAAAAAACGGAGGTAGGCCAATTTTTAACTTTCTTGATGTTTTCAAACGTCAAATAATATGTACTTTTTCTTGACTTTTTAAAACGTCAAGTAATATCTATTAAATTCTTGAGATACTAATGGAAAAATAACACAAAATTCTCTTTATTTTTCTTGGGAAAATTGAAAAACCCATCTCTAAAATATGTTGGTAGTTACAATTATACTCTCAAACTTTCAATAATAACAATTTGACCCCTCAACTTCTAGAACTTGTGTTAAAATTGGATTTTGAAGCTTACAAATAGTACAAATTAGATCCACAAATGATCGAAATTGGAATTATGTAAGGACAATTTCTACAATTATGTAAGTTTGACCTTCCAATTTTAAAATAGGGTATTTGCAGAAATAACCAAAAAAAATTATGATAATAGAGTCCATGTCACTACATTCTCTAAATCGCAAAAGTATCAAATTTAAAAACGGATAGTCCTTTGATAGCTCTTTGATAACCATCTGATATATCTAATTATTTGTCATATTTGCAATATGAAAAAAAAAATGTGCTATGGGCTGCTTTTTTCTAAATTTTTTTGTTATTCGATGCAATTTTCCTTTTAAAATTTGGATAAATTTGAGGGCTTAATTTTTAATTTTGAAAATTTAAAGATGATATAATTACAGCTACCACGATACTTTAGGTGTAGTTTCCACAATTTGCCTTTTTTACGATGCATAACACAATGCAAACCACCAACTAATTGACAAGGCAAAATATTTCACGAAACCTCATCTATCAATATATGTGTGTATTAAATGACAAAAGACTAGAAAGATTGGTTGGGTATGTGCCAGAAAATATGTCAACTAGGGTCTAGCTTGACACATTCTTAGTATTCTCATCATATTCCGAGTCCAATATATGTGTTCATTCAAAAGAAGAAAAAGTTGAAAATATCAAAGAGGACTAGAGAAAACGTCAATGCAAAAAAGGCTGGAGGATGACCTTCTAATCTAGTGTTATAATAGGATACATCGTAGTTGCCAAAAAACCAAATTTGGTACTCCAAATAGCAGCCAAAGACATAATGTCTGTGTCAAAGAAATATGGTTACTAGTTTGCTTAATTCATGGTAACTACTTCTACTTCTTTTTGACAAGATGTACCAATGAGAGGCAGTTAGCAGCTAGCTATAATATTGATAAAAAAAAATTAAATTTAAGTTTTAGAGTTCATCTTGAGCTAAAATAATGTGTGTGTCTAACAAGTGTTGGAAACCATCAATTTACGACCAAGTTCTTTATGATTTGATCTCATATGAAAGTAAATGTTCCAACATCTCCTTAAGAACATATGAATAAAATGTATCAATTAGGATTAAGATGTATTAAAGAATGTTTTGCTTGTTGTTTATATCCACATATTGTTAGACACACTCTTATATTTGTTTTGTTGGGCTGTAGAGTGGAGAATCGAAACTCCCAACGTATAAAATGCGGTTAAAAGATTTAAATTAAATTATACCTGAATTAACATATTATTATGGTAGAGTTAAGTAGAAAAGAAATATGAGAGATTTGATTATCTATAGGGAATAGAATCGGAGGGCTAATGAGAGTTGTTATGAGGATCAAAAGGCTAAGATTGAAGAATGGATGTAGATAGTTGAAATTAAAATGGGTGGGACCAAGGAGAGATTGGTTGGCCATTCATCTCCATGTACAATAATTAATATCACTTTTTTAGTACTACGTGCATTCTCTCCTTTCAAATTATGCCACTTAAAGAATTCAATCCAAAAATCAACTCAAAACCCACGATCTCTCTCTCTCTCTCTCTTCTTTTCTTTTTTTTTTTCTTTTTCCTTTTCTTTTATCCTCTTTCTCTAAATTTAAATTAATTTTTATTTTTAGGATTCTTCTTCAAAATTGTCTTTTTAACCCTAGGTAAATTCGTATAATAAAATGTTTTATGGCCATATATGTCACTCTTTTGAGTTCTAATTACTCTATATCTATTACTACATATTTATATCTATAAATATGTTTGCATTTTGAGCCATTATGATATAGATCGTTTCTTGTTTTTTCTAAAATGAATAATATTAAGAAAAATAAGAGAATTAATGTATTCAGTTCATTTGTGAATTTAACGTGGTATCAAAGTAGGAGATCAATCGTCAAAGTTGAATAATTAATTTATCATGCATATAGCTCTTCTCGTGTATATATATAACTCTCATTTTTTTAAATAAATGCATCAACCTATTGCTGGAATATCAATTTACATTTCCTCATTCCTCTATCCTAGAGGGGTGGATACGAAGCTAGGTTTTTACTATATAAATTATTATATTATGTTGATGATCAAAACGTAGACGAAAGATTTGAACATCTCTTATCAAAAGAGATTAAATTTTATATTTCATTGTTCTTGAACTTTGCTCACTTTGATCAGATAAATAATAAAATTATTTTTGTGAGAGAATTATATCGACTAATATAACATTTGGAAGGTGCAAAATCTCAGTGTGTTAAAAAGGTGGATAGCTAGGGTTTTGTACAGTGTAACATTATATATTCATTCCCATATCCAGGTTGATAAAGACAACTCAAATATAAAACATAGGATCTTAATTTATATCTATTTAGACCCCAAATGGATCTA
>JBBPDI010000004.1:13161248-13175379 GCA_037974545.1 Cucumis variabilis
CCAAATCAGATTATCACTTGGGCACTGATCACACGTTACCAAGAGGCAAAGGTACGGTTGGTTGCTGGTTGGATATACATACACTTTGAAACACAAAGCTGTAGGCTCTATCAAGAGGGTCATTCTGTCAGTGGCTCTATCAAGTGGGTCATTCTGTCAGTGGTTGCAGCTAGCAGATCTTCGCCGCTACATCAACTAGATGTTAATATACGTATACATACATACATACATGTTTGTGGTTGGGATCCATGTTGATATTTACTGCGCAAATTATCCTTTTGTTTAATTGTTCTTTCGATGCTTCTAATTTTAGTTTTCCGGGGTTTGAAATGATTTAGTCACACTCTTATTACTTTAAAGACTATTTTCATTTAGAGTTGTGTTCAACTATGGCTATAGAAGGCAAGGAATTTGGTTCCTACACTACAATAAAATACTCATTATTTAAGCAGGGATTTACATAAAGTTTGATTTTAGATCAAAACATTTTTTATATATACGTTTACGGGTAACTGTAGAAAATTACATAAATCACTTGCTGGGTCCATTATCATTTTATTCTATTTTTGGTCAACCACTTTCAAGATGTGATTGTGCGTGATTAATTTGAAAATGATTGTTATTTTAAACCAAAACGTCTCCCTTATTTCACTTAAATCATTCCTAAAATTATACGTAAAATTTGAATTTTTTGTTTCCTCTCCATTTTCATTGTCTTTTTTCTCTTAGCTAGGTTTCTACGACGACAGTTATTTTCTGTCGCAAAAAAATCCGTGACAGTTATTTACAGTCATAGTATCGACAGTCGTGGAAAGTCCATCTATGACAGTTCCAAAAAACCTGTCACAATATGTGTTTTCATGATAACAAATAAATATCATTAATAATTATTTTATGACTACAAATAACTGTCATCCTTTTTTCAATGACAACAAATAACTGTCACCATTTACTCATTTACGACAGTTTAAAAATGTCACAAATTCTTTTTTTGTGACAATTTTTTCTGTCAAGAATATGTCAATTGTGACAGTTTTTAAAATTTAATTGTCATTGATTCAATATTAACGACAGTTATGAAATTGTCACAAATTGATATATTATGACATTTTTTTTCTGTTATGGATAGACCAATCGTGACAGTTTTTGTAAAATGTAATTGTCATTGATTCGATATTGACGACAGTTCTGAAATTTTCACGAATTGATATATTACGACATTTTTTTTTTGTTATGGATAGACCAATTGTGACATTTTTTTCCCCTGTTGTGTATTCCTCAATTCCTATTTTTCATGCCGTTGAACCATTACACTAACAAATTCAATAACAATAATAATAACAATAATACATCACATCCATATGAAAACAATAAGTCAACACTTTAATATATATATATAATGATACACTTTCTAGTATTCGTACAGTTATTGCTTAATAACCATTTGTCTAGTTCAAATATAGTTTCCATAGAGAAAAAATATACATTAATATCCTTAGCTACCAAGAAGCATAAAATCAATACATTGCAAGCAAGAGTTTGCTACCAACCATACAAAAGATGTTATATCAATGAATTACTCCAAATTGGCTTCAATGCTCCAAATGGATTCTTCCAAACCTAGTAAGAAAACAAAATCTCATTTAGAGTATGACTAAAGAACATTATCTATGACGAGGTTATACTTAAAGGTAATTAAGGAACATTATCATTGATGTAAGGGTTTAAAAAAAAAACAATATTGAGATTATATATGAATAAATAGGGTGCCCAAACTTATGTGATAACATAATGTGAGGTAGTGGAAGAGAAGGCATATATCGAACATATCGAAAAAGTAGAGAAGACAGTGAAAATGGGGCACATATCGAACATGTATTCAGTCAATACCATAACATAACGTACCAAATACACAAACACGATCAAAATACATTATACTAAGAATATGAACAAAACAGAGAAGGACAAAATTGCAAGAGTACCAAATACACACACAATCCAAAATTCCTCCCCCTCCCCCCCTCCCAACTTTCATTCCAACCCCTTCCCAACACAAACAATAAGCAGTGACAATGGGGCACACAACAATTACCTAAAGGCCGCTAAAGCAATTATATCAGTGTTGATTATAAGAAGTTTATCCATCAACTTGTTATATATCTTTGAAATAATCATCTAATGTAACCATTTAATGGAGCCTTCCTAAGAGAGAATACCTCTTTTTCGCCAACGTGCCTTGAACAGCCTAATCTCAAACATTTCCGGAATCATAATCAGCTAGATTCTTCCAAGGCATTTGAAGGGTTATATGTTCAAAGACTGTGATGACTCATATACTAAGTTGATGGTTTACAGAAGGGATATTACTTTTTTTTTAGCACTGATGTAACAAAATTGGATTAATGAACTCGGTGGCAATCTAAGAAAAGATATCAACCAAATACTTAACAAGTGAAAGAGAGAATGATAAGATAATTACATTATTGCAATGGAGATATGCTATAAAAAGGGTCGTATAGAAAGAGATATGTAGTCATTGATGGAGGTTTAGGAGAAAATCTACATGATATACTGCTTATAACTAGAAATGTTATAGGCTTAAAGCTTTGGATAGAACTAAAAGGAATTTTGCTATCCATATCAAATAAAACTTAAGGAGTTTTGCTATCCATATCAAATAAAACTTAAGGAGTTTTGCTATCCATATTAAATAAAACTTACCAATAAGCTACTGTTCAACTAACTAATTTTTTACATTTTGTTTTGGTGTTTAAATTGGGACCATTGGTTGACAAACCTCAGATTTTACATTGTTAGGTGGAAGTTCAAGCACAAAAACTCCTTGATGTTAAAAAGTTAATATCTTTGTTGTAAAATGCTTGACAGAGTGACAAAGAAAAAGAAGGCTTAAACTACGATTTATGAACAAACTTTCATTCACTTATATTACATCAAATATACAGTGCAATTATCTCACAGTTATATTGATTCCTAGGCTGCATTATACAGAATTTATTGTATGAATATGAATTTGGGATGTATACAACTATCATAATAGGTAACTTTCCTAGTAGTAATAATTAAAAAAAAAATGTATCCTAATCTTACACAGATGCATAAGTGCTAGTGACAGAACCAAACATGCCATTGAGCAAAACTCCAACTCCCAAATTAAAGAGGAACTAATGAGAAAATAAGAATCCAAAACTAATAAGAGAAATAAACAACCAAATAAGAATTCTAGCACAAATTGGACACTTATGGCACATCTTACCAGCCAACCGCTACCTCGGCTGATGATGGATGCAGGCACTGGAGTTGCAATGCCACTATCTTGATGCAACAAAAAATGTTCTAGTACTCTGAAATATCTTATTATTAGAAGTAAGATGACTTGGAGGTAAGTAGCTAATGGTAAAGAAAACATATATAATACATATGAAGTCAAAGAACTTGACCTCAAAGAGGGAAACAACAGAAGCAGCCATCATTGCAAAGGCTACTCCAACATTGAAAGTTGGACATCCTCATTGAAATGGATAGAGAATGTAAATGTTGCAGGCAATGAAATGAGATAATATAGACCATATAAGAACTCTCCAACAGTTCTGGAAGAAATATTCTGTGGTAAAAAAAAATCAAATAAATTCTTACTTAACTAGCGAAAGAAATTAAAAAATTTAGTAACAAGTTAAACTCTAAATTGAAAATATAAATACGTAATAAATATAAAATTGAAATTATGTAAATTTGTAAATTTGATTTTGACTAAAAATTAACAGGTTGACAAGTATTGGTAGTTATAGAATATATACATAAAATAAACCCATCACTAAAAATATTCCAATACAGAAGCAAACCATCATAGAGAGAGAGACAAAGAGAGAAAGAATAGAAGCTTACCAGGAGGAGGTGACGATGGGCACGAATGGCAGTGCCGAAGACGATGAGAACGAATTGAAAAGGTTCAGAGATTGTGGGGGTTTCGTAGTTCGTTAATGGCAGCGCTGGAGTGAACAGATGACGACGGGCACGAATGGCAGTGCTGGAGACGATTGGAACGAATTGAAAAGGTTCAAAGATTGCGGAGGGATTGCGGGGGTTTCGTTGTTCGTTAATGGCAGCGCCAGAGTAAATAGATGGGCACGTCGGAGCGAATAGAAGGCCACGTTGGAGTGAACAGACGGCCACGAGCAGAGGTGGATGGTGACGAGGCTGGAAGACAGTGGGATTGGAGATGGATGCTTCGCGGGACAATTGGGAGAAATAGGAAGGGTTTACAATTTGGAAAAATTTACCAAATTTCTAATCTTTATTTATTTATTTTTTTAATAAAAAATAAATTTTATGTTACGGTTTTTCTATGACATCAAATAACTGTCGCGGAATGTGTTATACGAAAATTTCCATCTTTTTCTGCCAAAAACGCGAAATTTTACATTTTGTGACAGTTTTTTTTTCTCCCCCCATTTTCTGATATGCACAACTGTCACGGTAGATAGTTTTTCTTGTAGTGGACGTAAATAAAAATATATAAATAAGAAAGCAAATGATATAATACAAATGGCACACAAAAGTTAAGCTCTCACCAAATGCATCAAACTGTACAGTAAACTGGATAAGCAGTCCAACAAATCAAAGCTATAACTTTATTTGATAAGCTGACAAGAAAAATGATAAAATATAATTGTTTTGAATAAATGATAAAAATATATTTAAATTGATAAAATAGCAAATTAGAAAAAAATTTTAAAATGAAATAGTTAGTAACATTGTGTTAAATGCTCCTACCTAACTAAAAAACTTTAATAGTAAATAAAATAATAGAATAAACTCCAAATACATATAATTTAAAAAAACTCCCCCAGCCAATTAAATCCTAAGAAAATTCTAATCTTCTCCTAAGAAAACTCTCGAACTCAACATGAGTCTAAGAGTTTGAAAGACAGACAGATTGGAAGGCTGCAAATGTTAACAGATCCTTGATGCATAACTCTAACTAAATATTTTTCCAACCTTACCGAGGAAAGCCATGACGTTAACGTCCTAAAAGAATTACTCAGAAAATTAGGGAACAAAAATTTGTTGCACAATAATACAGCACCTGCAATATTTTCAACTTCCAAAGTAAAATCTCCACAATGAAAAAGAAAGTCTTAGATACTACTGTATAATCCACAATTAACAGATAAACAAACAAACTGTGGAAACATGCAGGCAAACTAGCAACTGAAAGGCTTAACTTTAATATCCAAAATAGCTAATCTTTACACTCATAAATTAATTTGTGTTCTCATGTTACGCTTTGCTAAGACATTCTAGAGAGAAACATCAGATTAAAAACGTCCCAACTGGAGCAAGAGAATACTAGAAAACTAACGAATCATTCTTAAATAGAGCTTATGTACCCAAAACGTTACCGTGGATGTCTGAAATAAAACACAAAAGAAGAATGAAATAAAACCTCCAAATCAAAACTTATGCAAGTTGAGCAGGAGAATAAGCTTTATTAACTTGAAGAAAGCTCCAAAATCTCCAATGGGTGAGTTTTTCAAAGTCTTTGTACATACTAAATTTAACTGTATTTCTACACGTTTAGTCCTATGTATATAATCATAATTAGCACAATTGTAGGGATGATAAAACCAACCAAAATAAGTGTATAATCATAGGCACAATAAATTAATTTGTTTTAATAAAAACCAACCAATAATTAGCACGATTGTAGGGATGATAAAACTTTATTTTTAAATTATTATTAAGTCCTATGTATTATCTAAAATAACTTGAAATATAAATAATACGAAAATGCTTAATTTATGCTTGTCATTATTTTAAAGATATGATGTAATATTTGAAATCAAAATATTATGAAATATAAATACTTATTGAAATTGTTATAGCCATTTTTTTACTAACCATACGTATATTATCTAATAAATTTTTCAGGGGAAATCTTTATTAAAGGTAAGTTTTATGAATTAAATAAATAAATGTTAATTAATTTTATTTAAATACTAAAAATCCAAAAATATGTTATGAATTATAGACATATATTTAGGGGATATTAGGGAAATCTTGTCAATCTCAAAAATATCATAAATTACTTAAGATTTTCCAAACTTATTGTAGTTTGCAACATCATATTTGTGACTGTATGATATTTCGCCTCATTATTTGCATCATGCAAATACAGTGTATAGGTAAAATATGTATTATCCTACCAAAAATTCTGTAACCACCGGTTTTGCCATAATTCTTAATATTTTTAGATTTATTATTTTTCAGTTTGTTATACTAAATTTTTCCATTCTTGATTATATTTTGCAAATACACTGTATTTGTGACTGTGTGATATTTCGCCTCATTATTTGCATCATTCAAATACACTGTATCTGTAAACAACACACTAGTGGGTATCTGTGAACTTACAAACAATCCAAATATAACTTTTTTTTAACACAAAAGCACGCAAATACCATGGACAAAACAAATCTTTACATCAAATGTCAAACGATGTGTGATTGGACCTAACTGTAATAAATTTAAAACTATTTCTCATGACCAACAAATAAATCACTTTGTTATACTGACTTAGTTTTGAATATTACGGGAACCTTAATAGGTATTCCAACATGTGGTGAATCAAACGCATCAACATCAATAATCTTTGATACATTATGTGAACTTTGTTGTCTAGTTACTTCATTGTTCAAATATAGGGTATTTCTAACCAAACCAGCAGGTGCTGAATCAACAATCACTACTAAATCAGTGTCGGAGAATTTTGACAAAACCAACATAAGCCAATACACATCCTTATCTTCAATAATCCGAAGAAGGTTTGAACTATCACAGTCGTCCCAATAAAGACTCACCTGACACACAAAAAGATCTGAAGATGGAAAAAGTCTACCTTGAGTGCATTGCATAAATTCTTGAAACGAAAATGAACATGAAACGTATACATCAACCACGCGATAGTTAATATATCGGGAAGATTCAACCCATCTACCATTGTACACAATCTTCACACATTGCAGTTTCATGAAAAATAACGCTAAAGGATAACAGTAAAAGAAAAAATCCAACAGAACCGTAAAAGAAAGTTGTAGCCAAACCCAAAAGTATTTCGTCAAATGAAAATAAAATTGAATATTAGTATAATTCAAAAAACGTCTCATAAAAAACTATTCCGTATAATTGGTACAATTAAATAATTTTTTCAGATAAAAATCACCATATTATCACGGTTCTTATTGGTTATTGACATTTAAAATCAAAATTTTAATATTTTGACAGTTTCAAATCAAAATTTAAAATCAATTTTAAATAACAATTTTGGAAAATAGATCAAGGATGTTCACAAGATCATCCTAAAATTTTGAAATTATGTTTGTATTATTTTAGAAAAATCAATCAAGTAGAACAATTTTGTGGATGATCAAAATTTTCTTAAAATAATCATATAGACATTAAATGCATCATAATTATAGGTGTAAGATACAATTTTAATTTTAATTTATTATTATGTTAAAATGAACTATTTAATGAGATGATTGTTAAATGCATAATTATAGGAGAATATATAATCTTAATTTTGAGTTGTTATTATATCAAATGCACGATTTTAGGGAATGATACAATTCAAAATTCAAAATTTGGAGATATTTAAACTCAACTTTTAAATTCAACTCACAAAATAAATATTTATGACTATATATAATCCAAAAATATTGAATTTATGTTAGCAATTATTTAAAGGATGATAGTCTGAAAGAATTTGAAATTGTTATAAAATCTAAATTCAAATTGTTATTAGAAATATGAAAAATATGTATTATGTATGATATAATAAATATTATGCAAACCTTATGAAACAGACAATGATGAAATTATATTATCTATCATTTAATGGATAGTAAAAAGAATTTGAATTAAATAGCTATTACTATATATATATATATATTATAAATTATATAAATAAATTATTAATTACTTGATTTGAAACCTATAAATCTGAAAATCTGCAGGCATAAATCTAGGGATGTTGATTCAATTATATCTATTCCGAAAATAAATATTTATTTAACATTTTTACAAAATTGAATGATTTACAAATACACTTTTTCTGTGATTCTGGGTTATAATTCATTATTTTAATCTACACAAATATACTCTATCTGCCGCACAAGAATTTTTCTCTATAAAAGGGTAAAATCAGCTGGAAAAAAAAAAGTAAAAAAATGTCTATATCAGACAGTTTTACTATAAATCAAAATATTTTTGAAACTTGCTATTTTCCAGTTTGTTATCTATTATTTTCGTGGGTTTCTCTTATTTTATTATATTTATTCATTCATTTTATAATGAAAAAAATAGAGAACAAAGCTCCTTTCTCCTTCATTGGCGAGTAACTAGGGTCCATCCAATCATACTTTCTTGATTCCCTACACAAATGAAATCATATAAACTTCTTTATTTTTTTAATCATAAATTGGTTAAATATAATGAATGGATTGGATCATCTTTTCTCTCTAGTAATGTTTAAAAATGCCACATTAATTTTGTAATGTTATAAATCAACTATATTATCCATTTTTGTTTGTACTTTTAAAAAATATAATAAAGTGACAAGAACAATTTTGAAAATGGAACAAAGCCCACAAACTCACCGTGAAAAATATGAAAAATGTTCTGTAATTAATTGACATTCAGCGCGTCATATAAATGTAATCATTCGTTTAGTTTGACTATTTTTTCAATCGTTTAGAGTTAACTATTTTTTTGTATATGGTTGTTCAGATTTGACTATTATTTGATACAAGATCATTTAGATTTAATTTTTAAAATTTGAACAGCCAAATTTAAACGATTTTTTTCAAAAATTTTTAGTACACAGTCAGGATTTGGTACACAATCATTTATATTTGATCGTTTAAATTTGGGTAATGGAATCATCTCAACCATTTATTTTAATTTTTTGTACCTAATTAGTTAATTTGTACCTAATTTATTTTAATTTTTTGTATGTATTTATTAGGAAGTCTACGGTGTGATTCCATGAAATTTTATTTATTTTTCTATCTATTCATTTTGTTGAAATTTCTTGAATCATTTCAAATGACCAAATTAAATAAAAGAGCATTTTGAAACCTATCATGCATATATAACATATTTAATTATGTGGCACTTTCCAAAAATAGCAAAAAGAAATTATGATAGTAAGATTCATGTCACACTACATTTTCTAAATTGCAAAAGTAACAAATTTGAAATCAATAAACCTCTTTGATAATCCTATGATATTTCTTTGATAACTGTCTGATATTACTAATTACTTATCATATTTGTTATATTTGCAATATACAAAAAAAAAAACTAACTATTTTTTTCTAAATATTTTTATGATCTGATGCAATTTTGCTTTAATTTATTTATGGCTTATTTATAATTAGGATCCTATTATTTAAAGAAATATATAAACTCTCCATCTTGGAAACTATATTCCATAATATACTCTAATAAAATTAAAGAGAAAGGAATTTAAAATAACTATTGTTACCTTTAAAATATGATGTGTGTTTATATGTTTATATCTTATATCATAAGTCATCATCTCTAATTCATACAAAATTTCCAATATTTGATGCCAATGCCACCTTCATGTTTTTTATCCAAATGAAGTGATAAGAGTGGATGCATGAGTGTGTATTCTCAATATTTTAAAAATAAATCTTAAACTGAGACTACTTATAGTATGTGTGTATATATTATTTAGTACCATGCTCATAAGTATATATGCCACTATATAATTAATTATCTTTAAGTAATGAAACTTCTTCTCGCTTAAGAGCCTCTAAAGCATCGAAATTATCCATTTTGGTTAAAGTTATATTGTCTTGATTCAAAAACAATTATTAACATATTTTATATTTGAAAATTGGTGATCTCAGCCACTCCATTCTCAAATGTAAATTTAAAAACTTATTCTCTCACTGCTACTGCTAGAAAAGGAATTCTCTTGATATTTTCTTAAAAAAAAATAAAAAAAAAAGAATGATTTCAAAGATAAAACGTTAAAGAATTTTAATGAAAAAACAGAGTAGGCTAATTTTCAACTTTCTTGATATTTTTAAACGTCAAATAATATGTACTTTTTTTTTACTTTTTAAAACGTCAAATAATATCTATTAAATTCTTGAGATCTCCCTTTGCATTCATGTTACGTGTATTAACTGTTACAAATCAATTATTATCATAAAAATTAATGAAAAAATAACACAAAATTCTCTTCTTTTTTCTTTGGAAAATTGAAAAACCCATCTCTAAAATATGTTGGTAGTTACAATTATACTCTCAAACTTTCAATAATAACAATTCGGCCCCTCAACTTCTAGAACTTGTGTTAAAATTGGATTTTGAAGCTTACAAATAATACAAATTAGATCCACATATGATCAAAATTGGAACCTCAAATTTATATACAATCATGACAATTTCTACAATTATGTAAGTTTGACCTTCCAATTTTAAAATATGGTGTTTGCAGAAATAACAAAAAAAAATTATGATAATAGGATCCGTGTCACTACATTTTTTAAATCGCAAAAGTATCAAATTTAAAAACGAATAGACCTCTGATAGCTCTTTGATAACCATCTGATAGTCGTCTGATATATCTAATTATTTTTCATATTTGCAATATGAAAAAAAGATGTGCTATGGGCTGCTTTTTTCTAAATTTTTTGTTATTTGATGCAATTTTCCTTTTAAAATTTAGATAAATTTGAGGGATTAATTTTTAATTTTGAAAGTTTAAAGATAATATAATTATAGCTACCATGATACTTTAGGTGTAGTTTTCTCAATTTTCCTTTTTTACGACGCATAGCATAGTGCAAACCACCAACTAATTGACAAGGCAAAATATTCTACGAAATCTCATCTATCTATATATGTGTTTATATTAAATGACAAAAGACTAGAAAGATTGATATTGGATATATATGAGAAAATATGTCAATTAAGATCTAGTTTGACACATCTTTAATATTCTCATCATATTCGGAATCCAATATATGTTCCTTCAAAAGAAGAAAAGGTTGGAAATATCAAAGAGAACTAAGAGAAAATGTCAATGCAAAAAAGGCTAAAGGATGGCCTTCTAGTCTAGAGTTATAATAGGATACATCGTAGTTGCCAAAAAACGAAATTTGTTACTCCACATCGCAGCCAAAGATATAATGTCTGTGTCAGAGACATATGGTTACTAGTTTGCTTAATTCATGGTAACTACTTCTACTTCTTTCTGACAAGATGTACCAATGAGAGGCAGCTAGCTATAATATTGCTAAAAAAAATTAAATTTAAGTTTTCGAATTCATTTTGAGCTACTCCAAATGAATAATGAGTGTGTCTAACAAGTGTTGGAAACCATCAATTTACAACCAAGTTCTTTATGATTTGATCTCATATGAAAGTATATGTTCCAACATCTCCTTAAGAACATATGAATAAAATGCATCAATTAGGATTAAGATGTATTAAAAAATGTTTTGCTTGTTGTTTATATCCACATATTGTTAGACACACTCTTATATTTGTTTTGTTGGGCTGTAGAATGGAGAATCGAGACTCCCAAAGTATAAAATGCGGTTAAAAGAATTTAAATTAAATTATACCTGAATTAACATATTATTATGGTAGAGTTAGGTAGAAAAGAAATATGAGAGATTTGATTATCTATAGGGAATTCTTTTAGTTGACATAGATGCGAAGAATCGGAGGGCTAATGAGAGTTGTGATGAGGATCAAAAGGCTAAGATTGAAGAATGGATGCAGATAGTTGAAATTAAAATGGGTGGGACCAAGGAGATATTGGTTGGCCATTCATCTCCATATACAATAATTAATATCACCTTTTTAGTACTACGTGCATTCTCTCCTTTCAAATTATGCCCCTTAAAGAATTCAATCCAAAAATCAACTCAAAACCCACGATCTCTCTCTCTCTCTTTTCTTTTTCCTTTTCTTTTATCCTCTTTCTCTAAATTTAAATTAATTTTTATTTTAAGGATTCTTCTTCAAAATTGTCTTTTTAACCCTAGGTAAATTCGTATAATAAAATGTTTTATGGCCATATTATATGTCACTCTTTTGAGTTCTAATTACTCTATATATAAATATATTTGCATTTTGAGTCATTATGATATAGATCGTTTCAAAGTTGAATAATTAATTTATCATGTAAGATTTCAATAATTAGTTTATCACAGTAATATTTCTCCTCAGTTAAAAGTTACCTCCAAATCTTGGAGTCTCCATACCCCTTACCTTATTGTACTAAAATGTACTAAGAGATTGATCATCTTCTATCCTTCTAACTTCTATAGTATTTTTTTTATATTTTCTCTCCAATTAGTATTAAAATTTACAAAAGCTTCAAACCCACATATGAGAGAAGCTAAAGTATTGATATAATTACATTTATTAATCCACTTTTTCATACATAAAAAACATTTTTGAATTGATGGATAATTTAAGTTTTAATAGAATAAATAATGGAGAATAAAAAAGGGTGAAAGAATTATTTGTATATATATATACGCACACTCCGTTCATGCATATAGCTCTTCTCGTGTATATATATAACTCTCATTTTTAATAAATGCATCAACCTAGTTGCTGGAATATCAATTTGCATTTCCTCATTCCTCTATCCTTTAGTAACTTGTTAAAAGAGGGGTGAATACTAAGCTAGGTTTTTACTATATAAATTATTATATTATGTTGTTGATCAAAACACAGATAAAAGGTTTGAACATAAGTGATTAAATCTTATATTTTCATTGTCTTTGACCTGTGCTCACTTTGATCAGATAAATAATAAAATTATTTTTGTGAGAGAATTAACTTGACTAATATAACATTTGGAAGGTACAAAATCTCAGTGTGTTAAAAAGGTGGATAGCTAGGGTTTTGTACAGTGTAACATTATATATTCATTCCCACATCCAGGTTGATAAAGACAACTCAAATATAAAACATAGGATCTTAATTTATATCTATTTAGACCCCAAATGGATCTACTTTAATCTAATTCCCCACATATAATATATAGTAGATTGTCTAAATGTGATTCAAGCTATATATAACCACATAAATTTACAATGATACAATTAATTAACCAAGTGATCTCTGATTAACTAAGCCACTAATTCCAAATGGAATGTAATTAATTACCAATTTAGTACAATAATTACCCAAATCAAAATAAAATACAAAACGATAAGGTTTCTTTCTGATCCCTTCTTCGTAACCCCTCTTCATCTTATTGTCAAGTTCTAGAGGAAACGTACTGCTAATTCTAAACACCATTTTAGATTTTTATTTTGTTTTATTTTTTAAATTATTATTATATTTGCTACAAAATTGACAATCAACTAAACATATGTATGTGTGTTAATTATATAAATATGCTAATACAAATTTTGAATAGGTTTTGAGTCGTTCCTAAACTCTGGCTCACAAATCGGTCATCTCGTACTTAGTTGTTTGTAGCATTATATAATACATTAAATGCATTCCAACCTTACCTATGACAAAATAATAATTACTAAAAAGGAAAAAAAAAAAAAAAGAGGAAAGAAAGAAAGAAAAAGATGGAGAAAGAAAGCAGAGTCATGTGGCCCATAACATGTCTTCTCAATATAGCCCATGATTTGATTTATTTTATTTTATTTTATTTTTGCTATCTTCCTCTTCCAAAAACTCTCCCTTTAGTCCTATTCCTTTCACCTCTCTTTCTCTACTTTTAATCGTAATTATTGTTTTTTATTTTTAAAATTTTCTTCCTCTTTTTTATAATGATAATCAACTGATCATCAACCTATATTATTATTCAACCAAAAAGAAGAGGAAAAAGAAGAAACAAGAAGAAGAAGAAGAAGAATATGTCCGGTGAAGGAGTGGTAGGAGATCGCTCAAACAAAGAATATGGAGAAGGATCATCGAACTCGCCACCAACGGCAACAACCCCAAGTCGTTACGAGTCACAAAAACGTCGAGATTGGAACACGTTTGGGCAATACTTGAAGAATCAAAGACCACCAGTGGCACTATCTCAATG
>JBBPDI010000004.1:13186165-13199383 GCA_037974545.1 Cucumis variabilis
CTGAGAAGCTACATTGTTGTTCTGTTGTGTGTTCTTTATTTTAAGGATAGAATATTGATAGATGAAAACTAAATGAGAGAATTAAAGAGTTGTTTTAAGGATTGAGCTTTTATACAACGAATTAAGTTCATGTTTCTTGTTGATTTTATGTGAGAAGTCACTAGATAAATTAGTAATTGTGTCCATATCTGTATATTACGTCCTTGACCTTCTCCCATTGTGACCACTGACCATTGACGAATGTTTTTCGTATTCTGTGACAATCTTGACATTCACATTTGTTTTTTGGTACAGGGCATATGTAACTATTATTTGTGAAATATGGATTTACAAGAAATACTAATGTCCAAAGTTTTTGGTGTTCAAAGCCTTTCATCAAGCGTTCAAAGCACTCTGAACAAGAATGGACATTTTGATGATGTCACTAAAAGTCCAGAGTTTCTCCAAAAATTATTGAAACTGGGTCGAAAAAAGGTACCTCTTCAAACCCTTGTTGACAAAACAAATAAAACTTTGGCATCGATTAGAAGCAAAATAACTGAACTGCAACAGATAAACATCAAGACAATTAAGAAGTAATACACAAAAAAGGTTGCATTTAGCCTCAACAATCAGTTTTCATCAAGAAAGCAATAAGTGATTTGTTGGTGTTTCAAGATCATCTTCCAAGAAGGATGATCGTGAGAGGACAATATATAAAGGTAATGATTAGTTAGTGATTTTAGTTTATCTTTTCTACTTGACAAGATATTGGTTTTGTCCATATAGAGGTCAATATTAATACATTCATTGAGGCAACATTCCTTTGTTTGAATTTATCTGCTGCTTGTGTAACGATTACAGTTTCTTTTCCTTTCATATGGATTAATTTCATGCATTCTATGAATCCAAAGGCTCTTAAGATGGTTGCCTATGTGGTCTTGAAGATTTTTATCACATAAGATCACAATCTCTATTACAAACCAAACTAATTCTAAAGGCCCCTTCAACAAAAGATGGAAATCAAGGTAGCAAACTACCATCTCTAAAGGATGCAATGTGATCTAATTCCTTGAATACTCCTCTACTATGAATGCATGGGTGCAGCCCGAACACAAAGGAAGATTGTCCCTATTTATAATCTTTTTTTATATATATAGGAAGCATCTCTGATATAATCTATAATGTTAACTCCCTAATGCAAGTCTCTTCCTTCTAATCATGCCACTCTAGAATCTTGACATTCTTGGAAGTTTCTTCCTTTATGCTGAGGTGGAGTTGAAAGTAATGATATTGATGGTGTTGATTGTGCAGAAACCAACTTAAACTATAGCAAGTGATTCCACCTCAAGGTCATGAATCATGAATGTTGGAATTGAATCACTTACTTGGTTACTTTGTGAATTATGTGTTTATTTAGTTCTTTAACTAATTTATTGTTAGAGTTAGATAATGACATTTCTTTTTATTTTTTTGTTAGGTGATTGATGTGTGGAGAAAACATTGGAGCAACACATATATGTGGGATAATTTTGATGTGTGAAGTCATTTTATTTGAATTAAGAATTTACTTGTTCTAGTAGTTAAGTACTTTGTTGGAACTTAGTGTTGATGATTATTTCAAACCTTTGAATGTATATAATGCTTTCTTTTCTTTCTTTTTTTGTATGTTATAAATTTGAATATTTTGGTTGTAATTATGATTGTAGATTTGGATGAATGTGAACTATACCTTCTTAGGATGGCAAATTACGACTTGATCTATAAATATCTATATGATTATAATTTAATTTTACAATAATAATACTGAATAGGTGTTATTAGATCAATTATAGTAATGTTTGTATTATTACAAAAAATGTTATAGATGGTCAATCAACAATAAAGTTTGTGTATAAAATGGAGTATTTATAACTTTTTTTCATTACAATAAATAATGCTGATAAAAATAAGAGACCTTCAATAACATATCTAGTCTTTTATAATGTCTTTTTATTGTTATAATATTTTTTTTATGATGCTTTTTCAATAAAACGTTTCCATAATAGTGAATTAAACTATAATATATTAATTTTTTTATATTGTTATTAATAGCTTTACAAAAACCCCTATTAAAAGTCAAAGACTTTTTGCTACGACAACATTCATAAAATGCTTTAAAAAATGGTTTACAACATTTTTTCAATGTTATTGAAATAGCTATTGAATGGTTTTGATAACGCTTTTCCAAACGCACTAAAAAACATTACAAAAAGTCTTTTATAACATTTTTCCAATGTTATTAAAACGCTATTGAAACATTTTGATAGCGCTTTTTCAATGTTATTAAAATAGTTATTGAAACGTTTTGATAAGGTTTTTCGAACGCAATAAAAAATGCTATAAAATGTCTTTTATAATATTTTTCTAATGTTATTGAAAAAACTATTGAAACATTTTGATAACAATTTTTTCAACGCAATAAAACACGCTATCCAATTTTCAATAGCGTTCTTTTTCATGTTATAAAAAGTATTTATAGCATCATCTATATGCTATCAATAGAGACATATTATAGCATTTTGCACAACGTTGTAAAAATGCTATGGAAAAGTGTCATGGACTTTCAATAACATCGGCTACGACAACATTTCGAAAATGCTATCAAAAATCAACAATAGCGTTTTTTTAATGCTATCATAACTGATATTTCTTGTAGTGTGATTTGTTTAGGATTGCAGGAAGTTGACTCATTACGACTTTCTTGATAAAAGACTGTCAAAGGCCTTGGAAAAAAAGAATTTTTCTTTTTTGCAACTTCATCCATTAATGCACATATTTTATTGTCTTTCATCTCATCTTTTCCTTGTCCTTTGTATACTGTGAGTATCTTTGAATCCATAAATTATTGTACTTTATATCTAAATTTACAACACTGTTGGATAACGTGACCTGCAAGTCCTTGATGAAATATACAATGTCTGCTTTCATCGTACCCTTCGTATCTTATGTTTCCTTAGGCATTAGTATCTCATGAACTTCATTTTTACACTTTTCAACAAGGCAATCTACCGCGTTCACTTTTGAATTTTCATGATTAGGAAGTGGATTGTTGTTGACATCCAACTTCTCACTAGTTTTTTTTTAAGCTTAACCATCCAACATTAATTGAAGATTACACCTTCCTTTTTAAAGCCAAACAATTTTCAGTTGAGTGTCTCACTCCTCCAGTATGATAATCACATCGAGCATTTGAATCATATCATTTTGGATAAGGAGGTTGTATAGGATTTATTAGGATAGGAGCTAACTGTCGATTTTGAATTAGCTAAGGTAAAAGCTCTGTATATGTCATGGGAATTGGATCAAATTGCCATGTATCTGAATTGGTCTTGCTACCCTGTCCTTGTACAAATGGTCGAAAAGAGTTTGAATTAACAGGTTTTAAGGCTCCAGTGAAAGAGTGAGCTGGTACATGGTTGTTATAAGGGATATGAGAAACATTGCTTATATATGAAGGAAAATTTTGGTCATGTTTTCTTTGGCCAAAAATCAATTTGTGGTTCCCTGAATTAAGAAAACCAATTGCATGAACCTCATCTTCTTTCTTCTTAGATGTTGTTCCTTTCTTTAATCCCCCATACTCAGTTGAAGTCTCTATTAACCTCTCATGCTTTATCCCATATTCAATTCTTTCACCAATAACAATAATGTCAAAAAAATTGGTTGTAGCATTACTGATCATAGAATGGCGCTCGCAAAGTATTCATAAACATAGATGTCATTTC
Organism: Cucumis variabilis; assembly: GCA_037974545.1. NCBI lineage: Eukaryota > Viridiplantae > Streptophyta > Magnoliopsida > Cucurbitales > Cucurbitaceae > Cucumis > Cucumis variabilis. Next base: position 13,189,912 of record JBBPDI010000004.1, read on the forward strand.
TTTGTCTATTAATGGTGGCTGAACCTTTACGGCCATATCTCTCCATCGTTGAGCATAGTCTTTAAAGCTTTCTAAACTATTCTTCTCCATCCATTGCAGGTCTAAACAATCTGAAGTCATATCAATATTATGTTTGTATTGCTTTAGAAATGCATCAACTAAATCCTTCCAAACATGAATGTGTGAATTATCTAATTGAATATACCATCGAATAGCTAGACCAGTCAAACTGTCCTGAAAGCAATGGATCAACAATTTATCATTATCAATATGTGCTGTCATCTTTCTGCAATACATTATAAGATGACTCCTTAGACACGATGATCCATCATATTCGTCAAATTCAAAAACTTTAAACTTTGCTGGAATGATCAGGCCAAGCATTAAGCACAACTGTATTGCATCTATATTTCCATAAACGTCAGTCCCTTCAATTGCTCTCAACCTTTCTTTCAAATCATCTAGTTTTTGCTTAGTCGGAGTGTTATCATTTTGTCTCATGTCTTGAATTTTAGCTTGAGTTTTCAATTGTTCTATATTTGAGACTGGAGGTGGAACAACAAAAAACGAGTTCATAGCAACATAGTGTTGAGTGGTTTGAGACTGTGGAACATTCATGTGGTGTGGCGTAAATCCTGGAGGATCAATGGGATCATCAGTGTCTTGAACTGGATTGCTTGATTGTGCTGTTTCTACGATGACTTTTCATTTTCATGCTGAAAGCAATTTCAGTATTTTTTAAACTTGTTCCCCAAGATTATTAATGTTTTGTTTCATTTTATCCATGTCTTTATCTTGTTCTTTCATGATTCGACTTTTATGCCTCATATTGTAGGATGGCGAATTGGATTAGGACGAGCTATGTTTTCCTTTGATTATTTTGAAAACTTTGAAAACCAAAGAAGAAGGGAAGAAAGAAAGAGAAAAAAAATTAAAAATTAAAAAATAAAATATAAAAAATATAAAATATAAAAAATCAATAAGCAAAAAACAAAAATTAAAAATTAAATTTTAAAAAATAAAAGAAAATAAGGTTTTCATGTATTAGCCGTAGCAAAAGTAAACACTACTCTCCTGATTGTTTTTTTTTAATATTTAATTAATTTTAGAAAAATGTAAAGGTTTTCACATACCTCTACAAGGTAAACATTACTCTCCTTTAAAATATGTGTGAAGCCAAAGACCCAATTTTCAGGGAACTAAGATAAATAAAAAGTTAAGCCAAATTTTCTTTAAAAAATATAGACAATGTAGAAAATACTATGATTGAACTTTAAAAAAACAAAGAAAATATGTATGATTTAAATTTGAGAAAAATGTGAAACTTTGTTTTAAAATAAAATAATTTACACACTTTGACTTTTGATAAGATATGTAAAAAAAATAAAAATGATATTGTGTTGGTATCATCTAAACTCTTAAAAGGGAAAGACCCTCAAACTTATTCTAATGTTATTTAAGAAATAACAAAAGAATTAATCTGAGTGAGGATTTTTCATGTGCCTGCACGAAAGTCAAAATCCCTCAAAGGTCAATACTACTCCATCCTCAATTCTAGTCCTATAAGGGTTTAGCCCGAATAGAGGGCTTGTGAATGTGTGTAAACGCATGATGACATATATAAAACAAAATATACCAATAGCATAGTACAAAATATTACATATGAATCAAATAAAAAACAGATGACTAAGTGAACCAATAAATTATAATATAGTAAGAATAAAAGATAAAAATGTAATGGCTCAACTCTCAATGTCCCTAGTGGAGTCGCCAAGCTGTCGCGACGTGATCACGACGCAGAGCGACCAACCTTTCCGTTTATTTAATTTCAATAAATAAATAATTTTGGAGCTGTCACCAACCATATTAAGGTGTGATTGGTCACCCAAAGAAAAAAAAAATGGTATACGTAAATTCATGAGATTTAAGTTCGGGAGTCAGTTGTGTGTAGGGAAGGTGTTAGCACTCTACAAGACCCATAAAATGGTTATCCAATTTTATCTTTTAAAACTAAATTAAAGGGGTTCACGAAACAAAGCTTTTTATTTAGTTTTTTTTTAAAATGTCTCATGGTTATCAATTCATATAGAAGACAATAAAATCTAAGCATAAATTGATAATTATGGGTGGCATAAGAGCCATTAGAAAAATGAAGTTTATTTTTGTTTCAAAAGATTTTTTTAAGTCACCTTAAGAATATTAAGATACCAAAATTTGATATTTTAATCTATATTATAGGTGTAATGAGAAATTTCGTATATCTAAGAATTAATAAATTCATAGAAAACAATAATCAGTCCAATTTAAAATATGAAATGTGTTTATAATTTTAAAGACAATCTATTAATTAAATTTTAAATAGAGAAATTTCATGTATTTATGAAATTTAAATTATAAAATCCATAAAAAAACAATATTTTTTCTCCAATTTAGATTTTTATATTTAAATTAGAAAATAAATAATAATAATGGCAAAACATTGTGAAATTTGAGAAATGCATGTGAAATAAGGTAATATGTTGAGATAAAACAATACATAGACATAAAATAAATACAGAGATAATATAAGTGAGATGCAAACATATGCAACATGCCAGAATACAAAATAATAAATCAATGCAACATGATGCAAAATAATTAATCAACGCAGGCCAGGCCAGGGTCGCATGATGTCAAGATTGTACATATAATCAATTGACCGTTATTAATAAAGTGTTATTATTATAATTTTAATAAATGTTATTGATTATATTATTAGTTTTGTCTTAATAACCCAAATCCAATAAACTAACATCCTAAGTTGTTTGATGAGTCTTGAACAGTATGTAAAGACATATAAGGATCAATGTTTGAGACCAGCTTAAAGGGTTTATAGTATAGAGATAAGGTTGGGTACCTTATCGTGGTAACACTATGGATACGACTCACTTTGTATTTGATACAAACACAATGATCCAACGCGTTCGTGTCTGTGACACTTGAGTGAGGCTATCATTTGCAATGAGTTTGCATAAGACCATACCATGAAATAGTAATCACTAGATGTAAATCCGTTAACTAGTAGATTGGTTGATAATTCCTCCACCAATCTGACATTACAGAGATTTGGAGTTCCAGGCCAATTAATGTGACCCTTGTAAATAACCTTACCTCTAACACCATCACCAAAAGTAACCTGTCTTGTTTTACTTTCTTTTAAATCAGTGAAGAGAAAGGAATTTCTTGTCATGTGTCTCGAGCATCCACTGTAGAAATACCAGTCTTCAAAGTTTAAAATACATACAGAAGTGAATGCTACATTGCAACTAATTTGTTTGCTCGCCTCTTTTACTCTCCATACTTGTTTAATAGGAGTTATTGATGATGAATTTCTTCTCTTATATTTACTGTTTCCTATCTTGTCAAATCAGTGTAGCTTGTAACAAAACGGTCTAATATGTCCAGGTTTCCAACAAAAATGACAAACCCATCTTTTTTGTTTCATTGCTCATCCTTTTTTAATGAGTAGTCTTAGAATCTATATTTTCAGGAATATGACCTTGATTTGTGTCTTTAGAATCTCTAACAAACACGATAAATTTTTCCTTAGCTGAAGAATTATTTTTGAAAAAACCTAGATCCTTTTTGTCATTCTTTATTTTTTTTTCCTACTTAAAATATAGTTAAGACTATCAGTTTCTGGAGACAAAAGTCTCACTAATTTTGTTAAAGCATCATAGTCATTTCTAACATTATTCAGTTCAAGTTTTAAAGTAGAGATAGTTTACATCAATATATAATTATCTTCAAAGATAGTTAAAATACGATCTCATTATCCTTTCAGCACTTCTTGATCTTTATTCCATAAGAATAATAATTCTTTGAAATTAGAGGAAGAGAATTTTGCTTCTTTATCAGCAGGGATAAAAGATAATTCACTGTCTAAATTATACCGTTCTTCTTCTGAGATAGGAAACAATTTACTATCAGCAACTTCTATTTTTTCTTCTACTTCACAATCGATTAAAGCTCTTATAAAGTCTTCACAATCACTATCAGAAGATGTCTCTTCATCAGATAACGTAATATCAAGCCCTTTTTCTTTCTTTTTAAATATGTATCACATTTTGCTTGATAGTGTCTGAATCCTTCACATTCATGGCATCTGACACTCTTATCAATCTGACTAGTACTTCAATCACCATCTTTCCAATGAGATGTTGCAAATGAGCTTGAGAATCCTGAACTGAGGTTGTTGGAACTAGTAAAATCTCTACTAGGATGAGTTTCAAATCCTCCAAACTTCTTATAGAACTTACTCTTAAATTTTGAAAATCGTTTTAACAGTAAAGCAATTGTCTAAGCTAAATTTTCATCTAGAGAATGTTTTAGGTTCAACTTTGACGTTTACTCACTGATCCCTTGAAAAGCAATACTATTTTTCTTCTTCAAACCATTTTCCTTAAGTGAAAGTTCCAACGTTCTCAAGGACCCAAACAACTCATCCAATTTCATGGTCGTGTCATTTCCTTCCTCTGTAGCTATGACTTTCATATTAAATCGAGAAGGAAGAGATCTCAGTACTTTCCTTACCAGCTTTATATCAGTGAGTTTTTCTCCCAGAGCAAACTATTCATTTGCCAAATTTAGTACACGAACATTGAATTCAGCTATCATTTCGTCTTCAACCATCTTGAGAGCCTCGAATTTTGAGGATAAAATTTAAAGTTCGGATATTTTAATTTTGGATGTCCCTTCATAAGCAGTTTCCAGAATATTCCAAGCCTCCTTTGAAGAAGAACACGTATTGACCAGTTTGAAGACATTCTGATCTACACCATTAAATATTGCATTTAAAGCCCAAGAGTTTTTGAGAGATGCTTCATCCTCTTCTTTAGACCAAGTTATCTTAGATTTAAGAGTGACTTTCCTAGCATCATCCTTAGTGTATGGATGTTCCCTTCCAGCAACCACAACTTTCTAGTAGGCGTAGTTTTCCCCATCCAGAATTGAGGATCTTGTTGTTGAAGTTCCTTCACGTACAGAATCCGTAGAATGTAGAAAACCTTTCTCTAATACCAAGTGATAAAATAAAGAAAGCATCAGCAACAGTAAAAAAGGATGAACCCTCGGTTAATCAACAATAGGAACAGATAATAGTGCAGATAAGTAGAGACAATAAAAATACTAGACATTGTTAAACTAGTTCGATGACACTGCATCTATGTCTAGGAGGTCTTTGATTCGAGATCTGAGATTTTATTACTTAAAGATATAAATCATAAGTGTAATCTTATGATGTTAAGAATAGAGTTTACAAAATCAAATCGTTACTCTATACTTTAAGTGATACAATACTACTAAAAGTAAAATTATCACTACTATAATTCAAAGATAGTTTAGATAAACAAAACCTCCCCATTAATTATTCATCTCATCAATCATCTTATTAAGAAGTTGTTGACAAAGATCTTCCCCTTAATTAAGTATCTTATCAATCATCTTATAAGGTACAATATTTCTTCATCGCAATGAATCTTTTAATCTTCGTACTAATGTTGAGATCAACGTTCTTCACAAAACGCAAAAAGAAAAATATTCCTAGCAAGAATTGGTTACTTAACTTGTTGCTTCTTCTTTTCTTGCTTTACAAATTTTTCATGTAACACTTTTTTAATTTTCTTTTTCATCACACCCAGGAAGCCCAAAAGACGATGGTTATATATAATATTCAAAGATCCTCTTTTATTCCACAGATAAAGAAAATATAAGATTCGTAAAATCTTTTCATAATAATATCTTTTGATATAGGATAATTAATTAAAAGAATATTCTTTTTATAAAATAATAACTTCAAATATGGAGACCTTCTTGAGAACAACTTTTTGAACAAATATTCTGTTATTTGAAGACAGGCTCACTTTATTCTAACTTAAGCGAAATCCATTTAAGAATTTGAGAAACATAATAGAAATTATTAAACTCAATAATTGAAGAAAGAAATAAGGATTCATAATGAGAATTCATTTATTTCACAAACATTTCAAAGAAAACCACTCACAATCGTGTAACCACCTCGTCGAACTCTTAGCTAAAATCCTTGCAAATTCTTGTCGAATTCTGACGCTGTAGCTTCTAAAATCCTTGCAAATTCTTGTCGAATTCTGACGTTGTAGCTTCCAAAATCTTTGCAAATTCCTTCAACTCTCTTAACTAAACACAAGATAAAAATAAGCTCTTAAGTTTGTCGGACTTCTCTTATTTATAAGCCTTTTTCAGTGAAGCTTTTTATGTCGAAATGATTACTTCTGCTCAGTGGCGAGGATCATCCAGTATCAAAATGTCACGTGGCTTCTGTCACCTCCTTATCCTGAACGAAGTGAACGGCAAGGTCAAATCAGAATGTTGACCTTATAACGTCAGCTACTTCACGGTGAAGGAAGCTCACAACGGCTTCCTTCTTAATGCATAGCTCTTTTTTATCGCATAGCTAGAACACCTTACTCAGCTTACATCACAATACTTAACGTCGCCAAATCTCATCGCGTGCAATCTTAACATAGCCAATTCCTATCGTGTGCGGTCTTAACACATAGTTTTAAGACACTATCAGGGACTCACAGTGGGTGTTTACTCGTTTCGGGTAAGGATCAAATATAGGTTTTAAAAAATATAATAATAGTAAATAACGAAATTGCTTCCTAATTTTGTACCTATTAAGTTGAGATTTCAAAATTTTAGCATATGAATAAAATACTAAGATTATAAATTTTATTTCTTTAATTAATATTCTTAAATTGTATGGATATTCATTAATATTGATTTATTTTGGTTTTGCTTCACATCCATGACAAGAAAAACAATTATATGATGAAAAATTAGAATTCCAAAAAATTGTAAAATAGATATTGAAGCTTAAACCTTTGAATGGATGGTTAATAGTAGAGAAGAGTTGGTTGAATTTAATAAGGTGGAAAGGATTGAAAAACAATTTAAGATGTTAAGTTCAACAAGTTCCTAAATAAGTGTCCAATTTTCCAAACATAAAGTTCAAAGGGATCATTTTTGTCAATTTTCCTAAATGTCTATGGTTCTGTAGAATAGATTGGTTTTTAACCCTATTAGTTTAAGGATTGGTAGTTGTCACCTCTACGACATTTTCATCTAGAGACTGTCTAATCAAAGTTCATCACAGGGTAAACTCTTTTTCTTCTATACAACTAGTGTAGACGGCAAAATGATAAGTATAGTTAGTGATATGCTCAAATATTATTATATTTTTACTATGAATAATAGTAAAAGGGATGGGTTTTTGTACTTGATAATTCTAAATAGAAACGAAGAAAAGATAAATGGTTGAATATAGAATTATATGATTCGAGAAAAAAGGAGGAGATGGAGGAGGAGGTCAAGATTCTTACTTTATATGGTGGAAACAGCAACCACAAAGAAAAGAGAATCTTCATCTTTGTCAAAACAAAAATTGAAAAGTTATTGGTCCTTGTCAACCAAACACTTACACATTTAATGGACTACTCTATAATTGATCCAAAATACAAAAGTCAGTGAGACTTTGATTAGTACCAATAAGTGAATTGTTTTATATATTAAAGAAATGGGTAAACAAAAAGTAACTAATTATAAAAGTAGCCAATAATGAGTTTTGATTTTTTTTTTCAAAAATTCAAAACCTCAAGCATATTTTTCTATCAATTAAGTTAAAAGAAATAACAATTTTTATTTATTTTTATTGTTAAAAAATAAAATTGATCTTTATAGAATATAATATTAACAACGGCTAACATTCAATATCATTTATTCAAAAGTTTGGATGAAGCCTGAAATATACCTATCTTCACCAATCCACATGCCATGCCAATAAAATGTCATTTTACATTTTTATAATATGATATTTGGATTTTTTTTAAATAACAAATTTTATAAAATATTTACAACCTACAGCAAATTCTATCACTGATAGTCATTGATATGCTATAGTAATAGAATACTATTAGTGATAGAATTCAAAATTTTGCTATAACTTGTAAATATTATAATTTATTTTGTTATTTTTAAAAATGTCCCTATATTTTTACTATATAGAAAAAATGTGTAGTAGTAGCGTATATTACATATAATTGTTTGTCTTCGTTAAATTTTGGGAGACCCTTCAAAAATTATGTAAAAATGAAACAACAAGTACAAGGATTGACAAAAGATTTTGGTAAAAAGTTCCAACATAACTTCAAACACTTTAAAATACAACATATTTGGAAGTACATAAAACAACACAAACAAATTAACATGAAACTTTTGTTATCACTTTCAAACATTTTTTTATACTATTAATCTCACACTTTCAAACGTTTTTCATACCATTTTGTATACTATTAAAATTGATTAAGGCAGTTTTCAAATGCCTTTAAAACTTTTTTAAAAAAGAAATTAACCATTTTTAAATTACCTCATATTTTACCAACGTCTAACTTTTTAACTTTCTGTTTGCATTATCACATAGTCAAATCAACATAACATTCTTGCGATGCCATATGATGGCTTGACACACGATACTCACTTTAGTTACCCAATCCTCACTCCTAATACTCATTCTTTTCTTATGATTTTAAGGGAAAAAATGAGAATTTGAGCATAGATAGACTAGAGTGGATATCAAGCTAGAATAAATATCTAGTAGCTAGAGTGTATCAAATAGGTAGAGCGTATATCAAGTTGCCAAGCCCTCCTCGAGTGCTTCTCAAAATCGTTATCGTAATTAAAAAATTAAAAAAAAAGAAAAAAAAGAAGAAAAGCTACAATAACCTTTCAAAACCTTGGCCTTCCTATAAAAATCCCTCCTTAGAGAAAACTCCTAGGAAACCTTGGCCTTCCTATAAAAATCCCTCCTTAGAAAAAACAAAATCCCTCTTTAAAAAAAGGTAGATGTTTACAAATTAAGCAATTAAATTCAAAGTATTAATCTATATTACACATTTTTTTAAAATTTAAATACAACAAAATATGTCTAGTAAAATACCATATGACAAATATTGGTTGATATCAACAATAAAAGTCAACGACGGATAAACTTCACAAAATTTACATTTTTGTAAAAAAAAAGAATATAGTTATATTATTTTTTATAAAAATGCAACCCATTGTAATTACCCATTTTCTTTCAAATCAAAAAGTGAGAAAATAGATATACCGAGGTGAACCCTTCCAACGATCTTGCTTTGACTAGCATAGCACAAGAATGCGAAATAACGTAGGCAAGTCAATAAGCCCTCAGTTCTATTGAAATACACTGAAGTTTAGGACTCAGAAACTTAGATGGTCTTTGCTTGTTATAGCACAGAAAGAAACCATTGGACGATAAAAATCAACAGGTTCCTTTTTTTCTTTTCCTTTAAACTGTATAACAATGGTTGGAAAAATCAACAAGAGTTCACAATTGGAGCCGAGAACATCAAAAGTAGCACCTCTACCAAGTTTT
>JBBPDI010000004.1:13219201-13234357 GCA_037974545.1 Cucumis variabilis
TGGACAAGCTATTATTGTTTAGCCTCCTACTCATTACAAAACAAAATAAGAAAGAGCAAGTTATTTTAATAAATAAATAGAAAGGAGCAAGCAGACAAGCAACAACTTATGCATCAACTACATGGTCTCTAAAAAAAATTGAGAATAAAGAGCATAAAATAATATAAAAAAGTCCAACTGCAGTATTGAAATTTCATTGGAGTCGTACAAGTTGTTATAGATAAAAAAAATTTGTTCTTAGAATTTTGATTCAATACTCACAATTTTATATGTTGTTATAGATAAAAATTCTCTTTTCTTCCTTTTTATTTGTTCAGCCCAAAGAAACTTATAAAGAAATGAATTCAAGGAAGTTCTTTGATAGTTTCAAAAGATCAAACTTTAAATTTTCTAAGTATGAAGTTGAAGAAGACTTGATTCCTGCGACAACTCTTTTTGTAAACAAACGTAAGAACATTGACAAACAATTAGACTTGCCACATTAGAAAATGAACAAATCTGAAAAAGTACTTCAAGAACCTCTCTTAGAGTGTTTCTCCTAAAAACAACTTTTCAATCTAATATGTTTGTGTTTGGGACAAAGATGAAATAAGAAGGCTCAAAACTCAAAATCCTGAAATGACTCATAAGGAAGCTTTTAAAATAGCAACAAAAAAAAACATATCAAAGTTCCTAAAGCAAAGTAAAAGAAATCGAAAATAGTTACAGTTCTAAATACTTTTCCTATCAAATGAAGCATTCAAGAGAAATCTTCCTCAAATATTGAGCTAACTACTTTCTAATCCTATATATTGCTTTCAGATTCTTCCATAAAATATTGTGATGCTTCTGAATTTCAATGAATCCACCAGAGAAAGGAAAACATATTAAGGTCTTATTCACTTCGAGGAGTAAAGTGAAATCTATTTGAATTTCTAATATGAATCAAGGGAAAACATTGATGAATTTAAACCAAAATATTTTAGATGAATTTTGTGCCTTTAGTTTACTCACTAAATCAGATGAATTTTGGTTGTCTACTGAAACAATAACATTTTTCATGGACCTTCTTTCAGAAACATTTCTAGTAGTCATAATAACAGAACAAAGAAAAATAAAAAAAAGATTCAATAAAGAAAGAAACAGAACAAAAAAAATTCCAATTCTAAAAAATTTAAAAACTAGCTCAAAGATTCAATAAACAAAAAGAAAGCAAAAAATACCTACACCAGTAGATAATTAAGAAGAGCAAGTTGAATTTTTTGAACAAACGAGGAAAAAGAACTCTGTAGGTTTGAATGTGACACACAACAAGCAACAATTAAAAACCCTAGAAAAATTGAGGACAAAATCATAATAAGAACAGAGAAATTAAAGGAAAATTACAAACTAATCGATTGAAACCTGGAGAAATGAATGCCCGAAGGAGAAGAACAAGAACTTAACAAAATTTAGATTGAGAGGAAGCTGAGAGAGATAGAGACAGGTTGGCAGGGAGAGAGTCAAAGATGGCAACAGGGAGATTTGTGCGAAGAAGAGGAAGAAATCATGGATCTTTCGTTCGGTGAAGTTTGTGAAGAAGATGAAGAAATCGTGGATGGGGAGAAAGGATGAGGAAATATTTGGGGGGGAAACTAGGCTTTTTTAGAATTTAGGGAAAAAAAGGGAAATTTTTAATGTTAGAGATTGGAGAAAATTAGAAAATTAGAGAAAAAAAGAAGAAAAAGTTTTGTTTTTCGAAAATGGAGAAAAAACATAATACTTGACGTTTAAAAAATTTCAAGTAATTAAAATTAATCTTGACACTTTTCATCCGTCAAATATTTAAAATAAAAAATAAGAAATTATGTTTCTTTTCACTTTAATCTTGACTTTTTTTTTCTATTACCAGTTTTTTAGTAGTGTATATAGAGAGTTGAGGTGAGCGCATCACACACAATGACCTAACTTAGTGACGTATTGCAATTGCATTGTACATACACAAAACTATTAAGTCTAAACCAATAAGCCAACATGCTTTATTTGCGGTTGATACAACTATATCTCTTTGGGTTATTGAAACATCAGTCAATTTATTTGGTAATTTAATTTAAGTTTTCCTCCCTTGCACTGTCTATGATGAGATCTTCCTTAACCACACCATAACACCGTGATCACCTTGCACTGCCAAACACCATAGTGTAAATAGTTAGGATAACTTATATACTGTTCATACATTTTACTGCATAGTCTGCACCACATGATTTTGCACGCAATTAGATAATCTAGGAGTTTGAAATTCTCTGTGTTTGACCCTGGACTTATCCGGAAACTTTTCTTCGCTTACACTTGGATGAAATTTAGGAGAACTTGCACAACTATGTTGTTATCATGAATAGCCATGCATGATTAGGAATGCAAATTTTATCGCATAATTCTAATCTTTATTCAGCAGTTGTTACTTTTAGAGCCAATACTGATACTCCCTGAAAAGAGCACTTGATAGAAACTAAGCATGAAACAAAAAATAAACAAGCAAGTTACATAGATCATCCTAATGAAATAGAAACCTAACTAGTTAACAGAGTTACATCTAGTGGTTACTATTTCGTGGTCCGATCTTATGAAAACTCATTGCATAGGATACCCTTACTCGCATGTCACCTACACGAACGCGTTGGATCATTGTATTTGTATCAAATACAAAGTGATCTGTATCCATACTGTTACTAGGATAAGGTACGCAACCTTATCCCTATATACTATAAACCCTTTAAGCTGATCTCATCAAATAGCTTAGGATATTAGTTTATTGGATTTGGATTATTAACACAAAACTAATAATATAATCAATAACATTTATTATAATAAAAACACTTTATTAATAATATATACAATCTACGAGTTTTAGAACATAGATTCCAACAAGCCCTATATGTTACTTTTTTAGCTAGTCAAAATTGACTTCGAAGTAAGCAAGGTGACAAGAATTTTATGCTAAATTTGATTTCAAATTTGAGTACAAAAAAGAAACCACAATCAAACTATCGACGTTCTTAGTCGTAAAAGAGAGTATGTGGCCTTGTCTATACTAGCCCAATTCATGCAAGTAAAGTTGATGGGTTGATGCACGATATCATCAAAGAGTTCATTCAAAAGGATTCATCTTCCCAAGTTGTATTGTTTTAGCCAAAGCTAGTAAAATAAGATTTTTTTTTTGGTCGAAGAAGACTTAATATTGACAATTGATATTCGGTTGTATCTTCATAGAGTAGGATATGAGGAAAAAGTTAATATATAAATACCATAAAACCTTGTGGGCTGACCATTCTAGATAGTAGAGGACCTATGTGCTACTGAAAAAAGACTACTTTTGGCCTAATATGCGAGACGATATCATGCAGTATACGAAGACATGCCTCATCTACAGTAAACGATGTCATGCTTGTCTAAGGTGTTGTTTGCCTATGGCAACATGCCTAAACATCCTTAAACTACCTTATGTTTATGTTTTTGTACTTAGTTTAGCTTGTTTTCTTTACTCTCTATGTCACTTGCTTGTAAGCATTTTGCAGTTTTCATATGCAAGCGTGTCATATCTAAATTTTTTTAATATGTACTATAAGGGAAACCTACTAGTCAGTTCCCTGACTAAGCCTAGTTGTACTATTTGCAAACTAAACTTTCTTGCAATTTCCTGTCTTTAATGATTTCTTTAATGATATTTTGAATGATTTTCTTTCTCTCTCACATTTTATAAAACTATTTTCTCCCAAAACGTGAAGAAAGACTACATCATATTGCAAGATTGTCCATAGGCCCACAATGTAAAATACAAAAATGCTCCAGACAACACACAATTAATTGGCCACATGCGTGTGAGTAATCTTCTTCTAAATGACCGTGTACTATAGTCTAAACAATGGTTTAGATATACATGATCATGTAGTTTATTTTAAACGATGGAAAAAAAGACTTTAAATTTAAACGATTGAATAATAAACTTTAAACAATGGCAAGAAAGGTTCAAACATAAACGGTCATATAATATAATCTAAGCGATCGTTCGATCCTTATACTCGATCGTTTATGTGAGAATAAATAATTATGTAGTGAAATAATATACTTTATACAATCGTGTTGACCATGGTAAATGATCATATTGATTGTGAAAAATGATCGTGTAGTCCAATGTAAATGATCATGAAAAGCTTTAAATCTAATGATCATATAATACAATATACACAATCGTTTAGATTTTGGTACATACAATAATTTAGAAATGCAACTATACATAGCCAAAGATGATATATATGAAGATGAAAAAGGAAATTTAAACGATTGGATCTTATACTCTAAACGTCAAAGAAAGAAAACCTGGAAGAGGAGATGAATAAATTGCAAACAAGATGAATAAATCATAAATAAGAAGAAGAAGAAGAAGAAGAAGGAACTACACAACTTGTCCCACAATATTCAAAACTAATAAAGGCATATATGAAATTCTTGTAAAAATAATTGAGCTTGATGGACTTTTCTTATTTTGTTATACAGGCTGTAGATATTTTGAGGTTTTGTTACATCTATGTAAATTAACCTATATATATTTTGTATTTTTGGAACACACAATTGTTACTTGTTTTCACATTTAAATTAGCATAAAATATTCATATATATATATATATAGGTTAATTTTCATAAATATAACAAAAAATCAAAATTTTTACAACCTGTGTAACAAAATAAAAAGGACTAGGAGCCCGGTTAAATATTTTCATGAATTCTAGATTTGTCCTTGATATTGTAGACAATTTGTTAATTCTCTTTCTTCTTCTTCTTTGAGATTTACCATATTTTCTTCCAGATTTCATCAGCTGCTCTTTTAGATTTAGTTTCTTCTATTTTTATTCATATTCTTTTTATTCATTTCTATCTTCAGCTTTTCTTTCTTTCTTCTAGCTTCTCTTCCATAATATCAAGATTGTTTAACTATTACTTTGATATTATCTAAATGATAGCTTATCTAGTTGGTGGTTTTAGATTCGAGTTTTAATATTATGGATCAGTGTTCTAGTTATGGTCTTAGGATTGCACAATTAAGATGTACAAGTTAAATTCATATCGAAAGCCTTTGACGCGGTGAGTCATGGTCACTACATGCGAGATGCTCTCTATGCCTCTCATCCCCGTGTAATTGCTAAATCCTTGTGTAGTTTAAGTTTTTCAATTGCTTGTCCAAGTGTAAGCAAAACAATAGGTTTCTTGGGTAATCCAAGATTGAACACAAGGAATTAATATCAAAGCTTAGTTATAAGGCTTACTCTTTCATCTAGGCGGTATAAAATAACTATACAATATAAAGTAAAGTATAACTAAGTTCTAAACCTACTATCTACACTAGAGATTCTAAAAAAGGTGATAAGAATAGTGGAGAGATGAAAATGTGAACCAACTTGTATTGAGAAGGTGTGGAGGAATGTCTCCGCGTTATTAGGTGATTAAGCCATGTGGCAACCTTGATGCAATAGAGATTAGTCAACTAGCTTTTGATTAAGACGAGCACCTCTTAGTGCCTTAAACGCCACACTTGCTCGCCTTTAGGAATGCAAATGATAATGCTTGGTTAAACCACATCAATCTAAAAATTGAGACTTGTAAAACTTATAGTACTTCTTGTTTAAGGGTGATAACCTCTTGGCACCAAGTACCCACACTTGTTCTCCTTTCGTGACACAAGTAATGGAAGTTATCTCGCTAAGGTGAAGTTTATTTCTAAACTCCTTCTTGCACGTGTTAGCTATATCCTTGCTACTTACTCCTCAAGTAGTTGGTGACATACACTGGCCAAGCGAGGATTATAGATCAAATAATGCAATAAACCTTATAAGTTAAACTTCTTATTAAGAACTCATTACCAGCCTAAACTATGTATAACACATTGACAGATAAATAGTAAAGGAATGTTAGATTGAAAAGGTATAACATGTAATGTAAACCTTAAGTGACTGTACCATATGAATACTTTACATTACAAAGAAATATAAAAATGGAAAGTAAAGAGAATGACATTACAAGTTAGGGGAGCGGAAATGGTGGAATCTTCTCTACTCTATCCCTAAGCTCTCACTTGTAGGATTGATCGGAGAGGAAGAGGAACAAACTTTTACAGATGGTGAAAAGGCTTAGACTTTTTGCTACTCTTTAGGGTTTGGCAAATTCAGGCCAGATAAAATGAATGGTGTAGATGAAGGCTTTATATAGACAACTTTTAACAGAAACTTCTATTCTTCTGATCATGTCAGCACTGATTGTAGACTTTATTAAGTTACATCAACTCCAATTACCAGTCTTGCAGATCCCATCGTGTAGCCTTTGCATGAGCTCCTTTGCGATTCACTATGTCTTTTTTTTCTTTCTAATTCTATGATAAAACACTGATAACCAGAGTAAAATAGGCATGGAGAATTATGTAAGTTGTATTTTGTAATAGTTATTAATTTGTTAATTACGCGTTTTGACACATTTACTATGCATTTTGGTTCCATTGTTCTATCTAAAAGGCCATAATATCTTGTATTTCTATAAGTTATTGCACTTCCAAATTCAGAACAATGCTTGTCCTCAAGTATTACTCTGTATCATTGCTTGTCCCCAAGTAAAATTCCACCTCAAAGACCTTCCTTCTTCTTCTCATCCTTAAAGTTCTCGTAATACAATTTAGCCTTATTCACCATTTAGAGTTTACTCTCATCGTGTACTCCCTACTATGAAAATTTTTCTAGATTCAGAACGGGACAAACTTAATACTCAAAATATTCTAGTTCATTCCCTTGAAAATTTTTATTTTCAAATTTTAGAAATGGTTAAAATTTTCGAAAAGTTTTGAATCCTTTTTGGCAAAAAAATGTTTTTATTTACTTATTAGGTTGGGACTTTGCGTTGAGTGGGAAATCATAGGTACTCTATGAGTCCATTCCTCTCCTCAACCATAACTCTTATCGCCACTTATTACTCAACTCTCAAATTTTTGTCTTGAAGCATTGCTTCTTATTTTTGGGGAGAGGAGACAACATTGAAGTTGTTATTTCAATTGAATCAAAGAATGAAATAATTTTTGAAATTTCCACAATTTTTTTGGCTTTGTTTTAACTTATGTTAAAACGCCTTATAGAGATTTTAAGAAGTTTCAAAAGAGTTAGCCTGGACCTCGCACATCCCTAAATTTAGAATATGGCAATGTCCCCATTGCTAAAAATGAATTATAAGATGTATCTTAGAAAAATTTACAAAAGAGGTTCGAGGCAAAGATTTCTTGCCTAGTGAATTTTCTAGAAATCTTTCCTAAGTATATTTTCTTAACAAGTTAAACACATAAATAACAAATGAAACTTTATTTCACATAGTTTATATCATGAAGCTATCATTGAAGTGCAAAGAAAAATTAAAGTAGTTAAATGCGAGGAGTCAAGCATGCGATAAGAAAAATTAAATACGTAATTACATCAAAATTTGTACTTGTATTGCAAAAACCATAATTACAAAGGAAATACAAGTTACACAAGTAAAAATTGAAAATACAAAAGAGGTTAACAAAATATAAACACCCTCAAATTTAAGGTTGAGGTGGCGGTTAAGAAGGTTCTCGCGCACCATACACTTTTGAATCATTTCAACTGAGGGGCTTTCATATTTTCATTGGGACTTCAGGTACAGGAATGATGTTATAGATTGCTGCATGAAGGTATCTCAATGTGGAGCTAAACTGAACATCATTCTACCTAGAGGTTTGCTCTATCATCCTCATGATTACTTGATTATGAGCCTTGAGCTTTAGATTATGCGATTTGAGCTCTTGGTTCTACGATCTGAGCTTTTGCTTCTTTGCCTCGTGTACTTCAAATTGAGCTTAATGATGAATAATTGCATTGTCCACTTTAAGCTCCAAGTATTATAATTGTTTCTGACTTCGCAGCTGCGTTTCTTGTAGATTGCTCTAGCATTGGATTACATCTTCAAATCTATTGTTCGTTGGTTTGTAAACAAACTCATCAATGAATTTGAAAGTGTAATCCTCATCAACAACTCCTTCCTTTACCGCTTTCTTTTGTTTGATGTTTTGCGTTGAGGCTTCTATTATTAGCTTTGGCTGTCAGGGGAAGCTTTTCTCGCCAGCTACCTTAAGGATTATTTCATTCCCCTCTTAGAGTGGGTTATTGATAACTTGTAGAAATACAAGTTATTATAGCCTTTTAAATAGAGTAATGAGACCAAAACGCGTAATAAGTGTGTCAAAACACATAGCTTATGTTGTAAATTCATAAATATTGAGAAATACGCTTTACCTAATTTTGCATGCCTACTTTACCATGTTTCTAGTGTCTTAACACATGATATAAATAAAAGAAGATAGATTAGTGAATCATAGAGGAACTCGTGCAAAAACTACGTGAGAATACCTTGCCTAGGAAGTACAGTTGCTAGTCAAGATCCACATCCCAACCAAGCAAGGATGGAGTTGATCTGACTTGGAGAGGGTTCCTTTGGCACTCACATGTTCAGAAGAATAGACGTTTTCTGCCAAAAGTTGTCTATAAAAGAGACTCCATCCCTACCAAGCAAGGGGGGTCTGAATGGACCACAAATGCGTGAATGGGCAAAATTCTTGAGAGTAGCAAAATAAGTAGCCTTTCCACCCGTGTAACAATATTTCTTCTTCTTCTCCAGTCATTCTAGGAGTGAAAGCTTAGGATCTGAGCAGAGAAGAAGTCCATTTCCATCTCCTCTAACTTGTAATATTCATTTATGTACTTTCCATTTTTATATTTCTTTTGCAATATATTTATTCATATTATACAGTGGCCAAAGGTCTACATTTTTTAATATATTGCATGTTTATACCTTTTCAATAAGTTTTGTAAGTGAAATCTTTTAGATATATCTCGCTTAACCAAGCTTAGTCATTTACATCCTGAAAGGCGAGCAAATATGCGTTTAAAGACACCGAGATATGCTCGACTTAATCATAAGCTAGTTAACTGAGTTATGTCGCATCGAGGCTTTCATATCGCTTAATCACCTAATAATGTGTAAACTTTCCTTCACTCTTTCTTATATGCAAGTTAGTTTACAATCCCATTTCGTCTCCACTCTAATCCCCCTTTATAGATTCTCTAGTGTAGATATAGTATAAACTTACACTTTACCACACTGTATAGATAATTCTTTTATACTGCCCAAATGAATAGTAAACCCCAGAACTAAAAATTGATATAAATTTTCTGTGTTCAACCCTGGACTACCCAGAAAACCTATTGTTTTGCTTATACTTGGACAAGCAATAGGAAAACTTGTACTCAACAAGAACTTAGTATTACATGAAGATGAGATACATAATGAGCATGTACCTACAATGACCATGATTAATGACTCATCACATAGAATTAGACATAGACACACAACAATATAACATTATCCTCTAAAGTCCAAACCAAAACAACCATGTTTTTTGCAAGTTATTGGTCTAACACGCAATCATTAACCGCCTTATTGATGACTTTTTTTTTTGGTGACACCTCAGGGTTAAGTGTCACATCCTCTGTGTCCTTAAAACACGTTGTCAATAAAAGATAGTGGGTCACAAAGGGAATCTTGAAATAAGTCCTATTGGATGCTTTTCCTTGGTGAGTTGGGAAATTTTCAAGGCTGGGTGATTTGGTTTGGTTAGGTAAAGTTGCAACAAGAGTTTGAGGAGTTTCCTCTTACTGTGTGAATGAGATAATGGATGGGTCATATAAAACTAATGCAAAAGATTGATTGGGTTCTTGCCTTGAAGAGGAAGTATAGGATAGGCTTTCAATGGGTGGTTTGGGAGTTTTTATTTTAGATTTGGAGAGAGTTAATTTTTTTTTTATTTTTTAGAAGGATTAAGATGTTGTGGCCTTAGAGGATTTGAATTTAGATTTTAAGGGTGAGAAGGTTTTGGCAGGCATCTTCTTTGCAGAACCGGTGGTTGACGCGGGAGAAAAGGTGTCATTGGAGGATTTGTCTCTCTTCGATCCTGAGGTCTCTTATTTGCATTGTCTCTTGTGTTTAAGTGGGACGGTGTCTTGCTCTATCTCTTCTTCTTTCCATGCTTCCACTTCTTCCTCAACCTCTGTTTGACCTTCTTGCTTGGTCTTGAGGCATTTGAACCTTACTTTGTTCTTGTGGATAGTAATGACACGACAAAGGGTTTATGTTATGCAGACTCCATCCTTCACGTTGACTTGACAAAGTCTTTCTAACACCGAACATGCCTTTAAACATAATTTTAATCAGATATAGGAAAAGTCTTTTGCCGCGAGGAAACTTGACCCATGCAAGAATTTGCTTACAGATTATGTCGCCCACATTCACTAGTAACTCTTCCATAATGCATTAGATGAGCATTATCCTATCCATTGAAATTGGGTTATCGAACTGAGCCAACAGGATCATCTTTTTAACGAAGCCCAACCAAACGTTGGGTTTAGTCTTTAGGTTGTGCGGGATGAGTTGGTACTTCTCTGTAGGCGTTTTATCCCACTTCGTCTCAGGCTAAGCTACTCTTCTTAATGTATCTTCTAAGTCTTGTTCTGATGGGTTCTTGAAAATTGCATGCCCAATTTCATTACTTTCTAACTTATAGAGCTCATTTATCGTCTGGCCTGAAGTCTACTTTATGACCTTTGACCAGCGCATAGTGTTTTTCCTCACTTATATCCTTTGTAAAACAAATTCACCACTTGTGGTCTTATCGCATTCACCCCTTAGAAAAATATCTTCCATTTAAACGCTCTGATGGATGTTGTGAGAAACTCAAACATGTTGCCCTTGTATGGATGAAGCCCTTTCTCTATCATAAACTGCTTACTAACTTGTATTGCTGAGAGGGGCTCTTCCATTCCGCTTTATTTGTCCTTATTTTCACTCTCCTGAGGATCTCCTTTCTCCTTCTCTGGTTGCCTCTTGGCAAATTGCTCTCTCAAAACCTTTTTCTTCATTATAACCTTTCTCTTCTTTTCATATCATATCGCCTCCTCATCCTTCAAAGGACTCAATTCATCAATTTCCTTCTCAAACTCCTTGCAGTGTTCCTTCGTTGTCTTTTCTTTCACTTTACCCTTCTTCTCTGGGAGGGTTACTCTGTCAGCCTTGTAGAGGAGCTCTTCCTGCTTCCTCAACTTGATTTCTTTATTCTCTTGGGCTAAGGCCTTAACACCTTGTGCCTGTACCTTAATTTTTAGAAGCTCGATCTCAACTTTTTCTTTTTTCTCCTAGGCTTTCTTTGCTATCCTATAGAATTTCTCCCCAGCAATTGACAAGGAGGGAATCTTTTTCACGTTCTAATTCTTCTTCTTTCTCATTGTCACATACTAATTCCTCTTCTTTTCTTCTTCTTCTCCTTCTCTTTCTCTTCCTTCTCCATCTTCTTCTTTCTTGCGTTATTGTCCTCTTCTTCTTTCTTCTTCCTTTTTTCTTCTTTCTTTACTACTTCTCTTCTCAGTTTTTCTTCGAGAAGCATCATGAGCATGAGTTCAATATTTTCCCAATCATCTGCACTTCCATGCCATTAATGATGAATGACCTTAATGCTTCTGATTCAACCCTCTAGTTTGAACTTGTGCCTTCAGTACCGTGGATCATTGTGTTTGGTTGTGCTTGTTCTGACATAGAGCCGTCAGAATGTACTCTTTCAGTCTCATCTTGAGATTTACTGGCCGTGGTGTTGTCTTTCCTTATAGATTGTTTTAGAACTTTGTTTCCAGCCATTTGCGATAAATATTAGGGGAAATTAAATGGAAAATAAATGGTAAGAGAGGAGAAGGGTTACTTATTTTGTCGAAAAAGGCAATCAGAGAAACTTTGAGAGCTTCGAAGCTTAAATAAATCGTGTGGCAAAAAAAATTGAGATTAGGGTTTAAGAAGGGCTTATAAAGATGAGCTTAACTGTAGTTAGGGTAAGATTACCGCGTGGTTAGTGCCACACATTTTAATGATGACGTGACATTCTGGAAGATCGATTGGGTTTTCCATGTGGTAGCGTAATCATTGCCATTAATTTGAAATTCAATTTGTGATGTTTCATATTCCCCAAAACCCTAACCATTTTAGATATTCCCTCTACGCAACAAAGCTTAGGGAGGAAGTTGTAACGCCTAATGTGTCTTGCTATGAAGCATATCTCGCAAAACAATCTCATGGCATAAAACCCTAGTCTAATTGCCTAATTTTTATGCGATACAACTCGGACATCCTAACTTGTCGAAAATTCTAATAAAAAGCATAAAACTAAAACAACAAAAATAATTACAAGTATGCTATATACCACGAATAATATACACAAAATTATTTATGCAATTTGTAATGGAGATAGGGAGAGTTATACATTACAAAAGCATTCGTGCGTTCTGGTTCTTCGGCGAGGACAATTGTGATCTTATCACATAGTGCTCCACATAGCCATCCTAACCGTATTGTCTTTTCCCAAATGTCTTTGACCATTTGCTACATGACTTCATGCTACATAATCGTTCATCACAATATGTCTCTGCTCATAATCGCTCACTGCAATGTTGCAAATAATCTTTTGGTCCTCTCAACGCGTAGTCAGTTAAGACAAGGTATCTTACTAAACTTATCGCATGGACACTTTCTTTGATGCTTTAATAAAAGTTCTTTTCTTCAACATATTAAACATTTATGATTCCAAGTGTTTTGTTGTTCCTAAGCTTCATTTGCGTTTGCACGACTCCATTGAGGTTCTTTTTGTCACTACTGAAGGATGCACTCATTCTTGAGGCTAGTCCATGGACCTCTTCATGCAATCTTCGGCTGAACCCATGGTTCACCAAAATCAAAGTGAAACCTTATTTCTAATTTTGAAAAATTAATTTCCCAACAACAGTGCCAAAAACATGGTGGTTTTTAGATTCGAGATTTAGTCTTATGGATTCAGTGTTTTAGTTCTAGTCTTAGGATTTTGCAATTAAGAAGTACAAGTTAAATTCATGTAGCAAGCCTTCTACGTGTTGAGTCATGGTCACCGCATGCGAGATGCTCACTATGCCTCTCGTCCTCGCGTAAATGCTAAATTCTCACGTAGTACAAGTTTTTTCTATTGCTTGTCCAAGTGTAAGCGAAATAATATGTTTATGGGTAATCTAAGGTCGAACATAGGGAATTGATATCAAAGCTTAGTTCTAAGGCTTACTCTTTCATCTAAGCGATACAAAATAACTATACAGTATACAGTAAAGTATAACTAAGTTCTAAACCTACTATTCACACACTAGAGATTTTGTAAAAGATTATAAGAATGGTGGAAAGATGGAAATGCAAACTAACTTGTATTAAGAAGGTGTGTAGGAATGTCTCCTCGTTGTCAGACGATTAAGCCATATGACAGCCTTGATGCGATAGTGATCACTTAACTAGCTTTTGATTAAGGCAAGCACCTCTCGGTGTCTTTAAAAGCCACATGTGCTCGACTCTCGGGATGCAAATGACTAAGCTTGGTTAAGTAGCATCAATCTAGAAGTTGAAACTTGTAAAACTTATAGCACTTCTCTTTTGAGGGTGACAATCTCTCAGCGTCAAGTACCCATACATGTTCTCATTAAAGGGCATAAGTGATGGAAGTATCTCGCCAAGTCTCCAAACTCCTCCTTGCATGCGTTAGCCATATCCTTTCTACTTACTCTCTCGAGTAGTTAGCGACATACATTGGCCAAGCAATGATTATAGCTCAACTAATGCGATAAAGCTTATAAGCTAAACTTATTCTCAAGAACTTATCACAAACCTAAACTACATTGAACAAATTGACAAATGAATACTAAAGGAATGTTGGATTGAAAAGATATAAACATATAATGTACTAAAGAAAGTAAACCTTAAGCGACTGTACAATATAAATACTTCACATTACAAAGAAATATAAAAATGGAAAGTAAAGAAAATGACATTAGAAGGTAGGGGAGGGGAAATGGTGGAATCTTCTATAGTCTGTCCCTAAGCTCTCACTGTAGGACTAACTAGAGAAGAAGAGGAATAAACTTTTACAGATGACGAAAAGGCTAAGCCTTTTCACCTCTCTCTAGTGTTTGGCCCATTCAGGCAATATAAAGTGAATGGTGTAGAAGGAGGCTTTATATAGACAGCTTTCAGTGAAAAACTTCTATTTTCTTATCATGTCAGCATCGATTGTAGCTTTTGTCAAGTCACATCAACTCCAACTACCATTCTTGTTTGCTAGTGATCACTTCCTTGAGTGATGATGTGGTTCCTCACCTAGGGAGTTTATTCTCCTGATGCGGATCCTATTGTATAGCCTTTGGATAAGCTCCTTGATAATTCACTATGTCTTATTTTCTTTCTAATCTTGCAATAAAACACTGAAAACCAGGGTAAAACAAGCATAAAGACTTATGTAAGTTTTATTTTCTAATAGTTACGAATTTGCGATAGAAGTTACACATTTTGACACATTTACTATGGAATTTTGGTTGCATTGTTCTACCTAAATGGCCATAATAACCTGTATTTCTATAAGTTATCACTAGTCAACACGATCGAACGTTTATCATGGTTAACATGATTGTTTAGATTTAAAGGTCTTTTCCATCGTTTAGAAAGAATTACACGATCGTGTGGATATGATATAAATGATTGCGTACCTAGTCAACACGATTGTTTAGTATGGTCAACATGATCGTTTAGATTTAAATCATTTTTTCCATTTTTTAAAAGAACTATACGATCGTGTGGATATGATGTAAACAATCACGTACCATAGTCAACCTGATCGTTTAGTGTGGTCAACAAAATTATTTAGATTTAAAGGATTTTTTTCTATTGTTAAAAAGAACTACACGATCGTGTTACCTACACGATCGTGTATCATTTTCTACACGAACGTGTATCATGATCGTTTAGAAGAAAAATTACATGTGCACGTGTGGTCGATTAATTACATATTGATTGGGGCATTTTTGATATTTTTCATTGTGGGTCTGTGGACTTTTTTCGTTTTTAAAATTGTTCTATACTTTGTAAATATTTTGTCATTTTGTTATATGTTTTAAAAAACCCTATGTATTTTTTTTTTTGTATTTTTCTTTATCTTTTATCTTTCTTTATTTTTGGATATACTTGAGTTTCTACCGTAAAATTAGTTGG
>JBBPDI010000004.1:13234457-13249412 GCA_037974545.1 Cucumis variabilis
AGTGCTGTTGTACACTATAATCCAGAAACTCGAGTTGATTGATTTTTTCTTCCATCTGATGTACCAGGTACGACCATCTTTGGAAGAGTTTTTTGGTCGTTTGGTCCTGCAATCGAAGGGTTCAAATATTGTAGGCCATTAATACAAATTGACGGAACGCATTTGTATAGAAAGTATAAGGGCAAAATGTTAACTGCCTTATCCATTGATTAAATTTTGACAATAGTTTGCCCATTTATCCTATTTTTGTTATTTCTTCACTTACTACCCCATTTTTGACATTATTTTCAAAAATCACTATATTTTTAAAATTAACCCAATTTTGAGGTTAAACTAAAAATTTAGTTTGTATGGTTTTAAATGGATAGAATTTAATCTTTATAATTTATAATTAAAATTTAGTTTCTTTGGTATGCTAAAATCATAGAAAATAATTTCATTTGTAGAGACTATTTATGAAGGTTTTCAAACCAAACTTATATATGAGATTTTGTCCAACTATAAACTAAATAAATCTATTTTTTAAACACAAATTATACTCACAAATAATTAATAATAGCATTCTCAGTTTAATATTAGTATATAAGTAAGACTAGTTTTATTTTTTATAAATATATAATATAAAATACATTTAAATATTTTTCTAAAATTAGAATCTAATTTCAAAATTTATCAACCGCTAATTTAGTTCGCAAATTCACTTGAATTTACTTTTTTAATCAAGATTAGAGAATCAATGTATTTAAAAAACACAAACAAACACAGCAAAAGTAATGTTTACAGATTTAATTTTAAAAAACAAAATGCTTATAAAAAAAACACAAAAACATTGACTCTTTCTTTTTTTAAGATTAAAAAACACTTTTGATTTAATTTGTGTATTTTCAAATTTGTAACCGGCTAGTCCTCGGTGTAAAAAAGATAATGAATTCAAAATTTATTCTCAAATTTTCATTATTTATTTGTATTTTATAAAATTAATGAATATTTATTTAGTTTTTTTTTTAATTTATTTATTCAAGAAACCACATTAAAATTTTACAATAATTCTATCATAGAGATTAAATTGTTACAAAAGCATAAAGGTTAAATTGTTACAAAAGCATAAAGGTTAAATTGTTACATAGTAAAGTTCAAGAACTAAATTATTACAAAATTAAAAGTTTAAGAACTAAAATGTTACAATACAAAAATTGAACTAAATTGTTACTTCTATAAAAGTTCAATACTTAGATTTTTAGCCTTTTTTCTTAACAAATAAAGTTTAAGTTGTTAGTGGGTTAGTTAACCTTTTAGACACAGTTTGACCCTCAGACTATGAAAAAGTGAAGTGGGCTACTCCATGTTTCCCCAGGGGTTATCATAATCCTATAATTAGGGTTATAACTATTATTTCTCATTTGTTACTATTTTCACTCTCAATCTCTCCTATGTCACTATTCCTCATTACTATCTTTTACTATTTCAAACATAAACTATAATAACACATAGATTATAATAACTCACTCCACGCTTCAAACAATCCCTAAAGGTTCATTAACCTATGAAGGAATGGAGTGGGCTATGTTTTCCCTAGGGGTTATCATAATTCGAGGATTAGAATTAGGACTATTATACTTTTTCCTTATTTCTCATCTGTCACTCTTCCTCACTCCCATTTTTCCTTATTTCTCATCTCTACATCTTTCCTATGTCACTATTCCGGACTCCCCCTTTCACTATTTTAACTTCCTCAAGCATAAATTAGAATAACTCAACTATAATAATTTGCAATCCAAACATAGACTATAATAACCCAAACTATTATAACCCACATATTATAACAACCCACTCCACGTCCCAAACACCCCCTTGATATTGTGTTTAACTCTGTATTATTAATCTTCCAGTATTTAGTTATACTTTTAAATTTTAGAATCTTGTCACTCAATAATTGGATGAATTATTTTAACTCCAAATTTTCTTGAGCCAATCAATTCAAATCCTATTTTAATTTGTTTGAAAAATATTGTGTCTGTTATAAAACAAGAACAAAGAAAGCTAAATAAGGAGAATGAAACAACCAAAGAGAAGAAATAGGAAATGAAGGAAGTAGAAAATAATTGAACTCAATTGTGGTGTGTCTAACAAAGGCACCACATACCTCTTTATAGGACATGTTGTGGTATGGGTTACACTATGGAATTCAATGGGATGAAAATTACAATATGGAATAAAGAGAGAGTTATAAGAATATTGGTAACGTATTGTAGGTTATGGATATTTACGTAATTATATTTACAATACTCCCCCTTAGATATCCATATTATATAAAATAAATGCCTCGTTAAAACCTTACTAGGAAAAAACCCAATGGGAAAAAAATCACAATGAAGGAAAAAAAGTACATCATTTTATATATTAATAACTACCTCATTAAAAACCTTGCTAGAAAAAATCATAGTCAGGGGAAAAAGAGTGCAGTATTTCTTCCTTGAAGGCAACATATCTACTCCCCCTTATGAATATATCACTTGAATTCTTTAAATCGTCTCATTCCAATGTTGTGCACTAACTTTTCAAATGTTGATGTGGGTAATGCCTTTATGAATAAGTCCGCCAAGTTGTCATTTGAAGAAATTTGTTGAACACTGATGTCACCATTTTCTTCAAGGTCATGTGTATAGAAGAGTTTTGGTGAGATATACTTTGTTCTATTTCCTTTTATATACCCTCATTTAATTTGTGTTATACATACAATATTGTTCTAAAATAATACTGTTGGTAGATTTTTCTTGAAAGACAAACCACATGTTTCTTGAATATAATGAGTCATTGACCTCAACCATACACATTTTCTACTAGCTTCATGAATTGCAAGAATTTTTGCATGATTCAATGAAGTGGCCGTAATGGTTTGCTTTACAGATCGTCAAGATATAGCAGTTCCTTCACATGTAAACAGATAATCTATTTGAGATCTTGCTTTGTGTGGGTCAGATAAATATTTAGCATCTGCATAACCAACTAGATCAAAGTTTGATTTGTTTGAATAAAACAAACTCATATCAATCGTCCCTCGAAAATAACGAAGTACTTGCTTTACTCTACTCCAATATCTTTTTGTTGGAGAAGAACTATATCTTGCTAATAAATTTACTAAAAATGTTATATCTGGTCTCATGTTATTAGCAAGATACATTAGTGCACTTATTGCACTAAGGTATGGTACTTCATGACCAAGTAATTCTTTATTATCTTCTCGAGGTCGAAAGATGTCCTTTTTCACATCTAGTGATTAAACCACCATTGGGATGTTCAATGGGTGTGATTTGTCCATGTTGAATACTTTTAAAATCTTCTTTATATATGTCGATTGATGAATAAAAATTCCATCGGCTAACTGCTCGATTTGCAAGCCAAGGCAAAATTTTGTTTTGCCAAGATCTTTCATCCCAAATTCCTTTTTGAGATATTCTATTGGCTTTGAAAGCTCTTCAGGAGTTCCAATTATATTTAAATCATCAACATATATAGCTATAATAGAAAATCCTAACTTTGATTTCATAATAAAAACACATGGAAAAATTGAGTTATTTTGATAACCTTCTTTCAATAAATATTCATTTAAGCGATTGTACCACATTCATCCTGATTATTTCAATCCATATAATGATCTTTGTAACTTGATTAAATATAATTCTCTAGATTTTGAATTATATGATTCGAGTATCTTAAATCCTTCAGGAATTTTCATAATCAATGTCCACTACAGGAGAATATGTTTCCTCATAATGAATGTTCGGTCTTTGAAAAAATTCTTGTGCAACATGTCGTGCTTTATATTTAGTGACCTCATTATTTTCATTTCTTTTACGCACAAATACCCATTTAAATCCCACAGGTTTTACACCTTGAAGTGTATGAACTATAGGTCCAAAAACTTCACGTTTCAAAAGTGAGTTCAATTCTGCTTGAATGGCTTCTTTCCACTTGGACCAATTCTTTATATGACAACATTCGTCAACAGATTTAGGTTCAGAATCCTCATTTTCATGAATGATATTATGTGCAACATCATACGCAAAAATCTTGTCCACAACTACATCAACTCTATTCCATCTTTTTCTTGTCATGGTTAATTTATCGAGACCTCATTGTTATCTACTTGAGTCTCTTCAACATTTTTACCATTAGTTATGTCTATGACTTCTTCTTGAATGTTTTATTGTTAATTAAGTCATTTCGACTATTGATCACTTTTCTTTTTTGAGGATTTTTATCCTTTAAACCTATTGGTCTACCACGCTTTTGCTGCAACATG
Source organism: Cucumis variabilis (assembly GCA_037974545.1). Taxonomy (NCBI): domain Eukaryota; kingdom Viridiplantae; phylum Streptophyta; class Magnoliopsida; order Cucurbitales; family Cucurbitaceae; genus Cucumis; species Cucumis variabilis. Next base: position 13,238,761 of record JBBPDI010000004.1, read on the forward strand.
GACTCAACAACTTGCTGAATTGGAATTTCAAGTTTAGATGGAGAATTTGCAGCTGGAATATATGACTCGATCAGTTTCTTTGTATCTGTAAAAGAATCTGGCATTTGGTTTGCTACACTTTGTAAATGAATTATCTTTTGAATTTTTAGTTCACATTTCCTTGTATGAGGATCTGAATGAGACAATAACGATAAATTCCAGGTAATTTCATTTTCCAACTTCTTAATTCCTTCCCCCAATGTTGGAAAAGTTGTCTCATTAAAATGACAATCAGCAAATCATGCAGTAAATACATCACCTGTTGAGGGTTCAAGATATCGAATAATTAATGAGGATTCAAATCCAACATATATTCCTAACCTTCTTTGAAGTCTCATCTTAGTACGTTGTGATGGAAAAATTGAAACATATACTGCATAATCAAAAATTCGAAAACGAGAAATATTTGGCTACTGACCATAAGCTAATTGTACCGGGGAGTACTTATGATAAGATGTTGGTCTTATGTGTATAAGTGATGTTGCATGCAGAATAACATGACCTCATACAGATAATGAAAACTTTGCTCTTATAAGTAATGGTATGACAATCAATTGTAAACGCTTGATAAATGATTTTGTCTAACTATTTTGTGTATGAACATGAGCTACATGATGTTCAATATTTATCCCAATTGACATGCAATAATTATTAAATGCTTGGATGTAAACTCATTAGCATTATCAAGTCGAATGTTTTTTATTGTATAATCAGGAAACTGTGTTCTTAATTTGATTATTTGAGCAAGTAATCTTGCAAATGCAAGGTTTCAACTTGATAATAAATACACATGTGACCATACTTGATGCGTCAATTAAAACCATGAAGTATCTAAATGGTCCACTTAGTGGATTAATGGTCCACATATGTCACTATGAATTCATTCTAAAATTATAGGTGACTAAACTCCCACTTTGGTTGGTGATGGCCTAATAATCAATTTTCCTTGAGAGCAAGCAACACATGGTAATTCATTAGATTGAAAAACCTTCTGGTTCTTCAGCAGATCGTCCATGAGAATTTTCAATAATTCTTCTCATCATTATTGACCCCGGATGACCCAATCGATCATACCAAACAATAAACATATTTAAATTCATAAACTTTGAGTTCATGGTTGTATATGTTTCAATTACTCGTATATGAGTATAATATAATCCAGAAGAAAAAGCAAACAGTGTTTCCAATATACGCTTTTCATGTGAAACAATAAATGTAATATAATGATATTCTACATAATTTTTATTGTTAGTTTAAACACGATAACCATTTTGACGTATATCTTTGAAACTCAATAAGTTTCTTTTTGACTTACTAGAGTACAAAGCATTATTAATTGTGAATTTTGTTCCTCTAGGCAAAATAAGGTTTGCTTTACCAAAACCTTCAATCAAGTTTGTAGAACTTGATATTGTATTGACATTTGCTTCAAGCATTATCAATGTAGAAAAATACTTTTTACTTTTAAGTATTGTGTGCGTAGTTACACCATCTGCTAAGCATACGTCTTCATTATTCACATTTGAGTCAACCAAAATATGAGAAATGTCCATAACTCTTCATTAAAAAAACTATAATAAGTCTCATAGTAAAAAAAAAAAAAGCTAATGTTGAAATATAAATAATTTAAATAAACTGGAAAACGTTGAATAGAGAAAAAAACCAAAACATAATGTAAATATCAATTTTGAACATTATCATAATTAAAGGAAGTATTTGCTACTCTTTAACATCAATTTTCTCTTCAGGAGACTCAAATAAATCAGCAACATCTAATTGTGTCATATTAGAAGGGTCATAAACATCATCTTGATAGACAAAGTTTACTTTCACATTCTTTCCTTTTTCCTTCAATGAGGCTTGATAGAGGTCGACTAAGTGCTTGGACATACGATAAGTACGAGTCCAATGACCATTCATACCACAGCGAAAGCATTGATTTTCACCACTTTTTAATTTCTTATTTTGTGAAGTCTTTCCTTTATGATCGTCATTTGTGGTTTTCTTGAAATCTGAATGATTATTACCACGAAAAGTATAATTACTTCTTCCTTTACCACGATCACGATCACGATCACGACCTCGACCATGACCTCGATCTCAACCATTATTGTTTGAAAATACAACATTTGCTTTAGGGAATGATGCTGCTCCAGTTGGTCGAGAATTATGGTTTTTAATTAATAACTCATTATTTTGTTTAGCCACAAGAAGACATGATATGGGTTCAGAATACTTTTTAAACTCTCTTAGAATACTTTTTAAACCCTCTTTCTCAATATTGCTGCTACAGGAGCATATTTGAGACATGAAATGTGAAAAGTGTTTTTTTTTAACATATCTTCACCAATAATTTTTTCTCCGCATAACAATAATTTTGAACCAATTTTAAATAATGTAGAATTATAATCACTTACTGATTTAAAATCTTGCAACCTTAAGTGCATCCAATCATATTGAGCTTTAGGAAGAATCACACTTTCTTTATGATCATACATTTCTTTTAAACTTTTTTTATGATGTCGAAGGAAAATCGTGACTTTTGTCTTTTCTTGACTTGAAGTCGTGTTTTCTTCTTTAATTGTTTCTCCAAGATTCATGGCATCCAAATGAATTTCAGCATCAAACATCCACATGATAAATAATTATCACCATTGATATCAAGAGCTAAAAATTCTAATTTGGTAAGATTTGACATGGTAAAACTATAACAAATAAATTTACTCGTATTAGAAATTTAATAAACATGTTAAACATGCATTATAAAACAACTTAAATAAATATCATATTATGAAAAATTGTGACAACAATACATACAAAAAATGTTAACTTTACAACATACTTATACATAATATATTAAAATAACATGCTTAGGTAAATTGATAAAAACATTTAGATCATAAAAACAATTACAAAACTTATACTAATAGAAAGTAGACAATTAAATTATAGGCATAAACCATTAAGAACCCATAAACTATACATAGATTTTAAAATAATTGAAATAAGAACCAAACACAAACAATCACATTAATCATAAATAAATTAAGATGAATCAAACCACAATCTTATTATGAACTAACAATATTTTTAACAAACAATAATTTTGTAAACATAATATGTAAAATTACAACATGCAATAGATACAAAATATTATACTTTCAAACATTTAAACTATGCATAATGTATACATGGAATAGTTCATACAATGTTCACAAATACAAAACAAGAAAACAAAGTAATACTTTATAGCCTACCTTTTGCAAATGATAAAATTGTAAAGATTCGTGCTGATAACGTGTTATAAAACAAGAACAAATAAGCTAAATAAGGAGAATGAAAAAACCAAAGAGAAGAAATAGGAAATGGAGAAAGTAGAAAACAATTGAATTCAATTGTGGCGTGTCTAACAAAGACACCACATACCTCTATTTATAGGAAATGTCATGGTATGAGTTACACTGTGAAATTTCAATGAGATGAAAGTTACAACATAGAATAAAGGGAGAGTTAATATGAAGATTGATAATATATTGTAGGTTATGGATATCTACTTAATTATATTTACAATAGCGTCAAAATTATAATAATTTTAATTAGATTCCTAAATTAGCATAAGGAAATCAATACATCTTTTTAAAAAAATTCAATACATGCCTTTTTACAAGATAGTTAATGCATCAATTGATTCCTTGAAAGGTTGTGTTTAATTAATAAAATTATATATCTCAGATAATGACAAAGAATGTAAATTATTTTAATTGATAAAATTATTAATGTTTAATAAAAATCTAGTTTTGAGATAACAATTTTAAGATGGTGTTGAAAATATAACCAAATGAACTATATTTATAAAAATTTATTTATATATTATAAATGTAAATAAATATCTATGGCTGAGTATTGATCGATGTTTAGTGGGTCTTGATATATCTTAAAAAGATAATTTTTTTCTTTTTGTTGTTGTTATATTGGTAAATATTTAAAAGAGAATGAAGAGAATAAATGGAAAATTTTGGTGAAAAGATTGTAGGTTTAATAATTTAACGTTTTGTTTATTGTTCATTTTAAATTAAACCAACGGTCCTGATTAAGTCAATGCGGTTATGCTTCCAATGCATATCCCACAACTTCATATCACACACGTGGGTTCTATTTTAAATTTCTTTTTATTTCAAAGACGTACCCTTAAGTATTAACTATGCTTTAGATTATGAATAATTTATTTCGTTATTGTATATTTAAATCTTTATTACTAATTAAAATGTATTTTTTATGTAACTATATTTTTTAAATTATAAAAGTAACAAATTTAAAAGTCGATAATCTCATGCTTACAGTTTGATAGTCATATGATATAACTAATTTTTCTATATTTGCAATAAAAAAATAAGTGTTACGTGCTATTTTGTAAATGTTTTTGTTATTTGATGTAATTTTTTTTACTATAATTTTTGATAGACTGTGATTTAAGTCTTGTTTGAGAAAAGAATTAAAATTTTAAATTGCATTACAATGTGTGTTGAAAATTTTGATCGGTCTAAAAATACATAATTTTAGTATTTTGAAAAAATGGGTTTTTTTTTTGTTAAAACGGATATGATTTAATTATTTTGTTTATAATATTATTATGAGGTTAAAGTTTTGATTCTCATATCTAATACATTATTCTTTTTTTTTTCTTCTAATGTTTTTGAACATTTTAAAATTCCCTTTTGATATTTTAGTATTTTAAAACCAAATATTCACCCATCAATGACGTTGAATTTGAAGAATAAAATAAAAAGGGCAACAAAATATCAAATTTGCGTAGAGTTATACGTTAACTAAGTCCATTTAGATTAAATTAAGAAAAAAATGTTTTTAAAAAAACTTATTTTTGTTTAAACTATCTTTTTTTTCTTCTAAAAATCATTTAAAATATACTTAAAAATCTATTTGAGTGGTTTTCAAATAATTTAGTTTTTTTCTTTTTAAAATAATTTATTTTCTAAATTAAACACTTAAAATGTAATCCAAACACGCTATGAATAATTTTTAATTAAAGCACAGTCATTTTTCATTAAAAAAAATAGGTGAGGTGACATATATCTTAAACGTAAAAAAAGTGTCATTTTGAATAAAACGATGATTTTAAAGTGTCACGTCCAACTTTCAATTTTTGTATGGGCTTTTTAATAACTTAGTTGGATAGAGTAGGTTTTTATTGGCAAGCTTTTAAACATTAAAGGGGGTAAGGAATGAATTATAAAAAATTAAAGTAGTTCGAGTATTATAATAGTCTGTTAGGGCAAGAAGTGAGTATTATAATAGTTAGGGACTATAATAGTCTGCATTTAGGATGTATAATATTATAGTTTGGTTATTATAATCTATATTTAGGGTATATACTATTGTAGTCTGTGTTATACTAATCTATGTTTGGAGTGCAGACTATTATAATTTGTGTGTGAGATGCAAATTATTGTAGTATTATGTTATTATAAACTTGTTTGGAGTAGAGATTATTATAATATGTGTTTTTCACTATTTTTTATCTACATATATACCATCCATGAAATACACATTTTTCTTCAATTTGATTTCATTAAATCTGGTTAATTATGATGTTCATTTAATAAATTTAACTTCAAATTGGGGTTTTCACTACTTTTTTTTGTCACACATATATATGGTACTTGAAATACACATTTTCTTAAATTGATTTAACTAAATTTGGTTAACTATGATCTACATTTAATAAACTTAGCTTTAATCTACATTTTTTAATGCTATTTTTTCCTATATATAATACATGAAATACACATAAATCTTAAATTTATTTTATTAAATTTTGTAAATTAGGATGTTCATTTCATAAATTTATGATTAATCTCCACAAAGTAATTTCATCGTATCTTTTGGTTATTGTGTTTAATTCAAACTAGTTTACGCATTCTACAATTTGGTTTGGAGTTACCTTCAGGTTTTTTCCTAGCTTTAAACATTTATTCTAGTTGTCTAACCTTCCATTAATTAAAGTCTCCAAACATTTCATGACTTCTTCAAGTAGTCCTTCCTGTAAGGGCCCCTATGGAGCTCCATTGTTTGCCACTGTTGAATAAAAAAACAAGTGAAAGAAAAGTAGACATCACAATTACTCCCTCAATGTGTGTTTTCTAGATAGGTGATGTGTTTACACTCAATTTATAACTCTCCTCACAAATATGAACTCTTTCACAAAGGTGCTAACAAAGATTTTGCAACCAAAGTTCAAAAGAGCAAGCCAACAACTAATCAAACAATAATGATTTTAAAGTGCTAAACTCAAGCAGAGAATTAGTTGAACGCAACAAAAGCAAAAACTAGAAACCAAGAATCTAATGTTCGAGATTCAATAAACTAAACAAGTAAAAAGAATTAGTATATCTAGAATTAAGAATCTAATATTTAAAATTCAAAGAATTATGCAAGGTGAAAAAAGAATAAAAACTAATGACATAATTCTACGGAAAACTCAATTCAAATCATCAAACAAGTGCACTTTAAAAACTATTAATGTTCTTAAAATTTCAACAGCTTAATTGACGTGTTTCCATTTTTTTTACTTCTCTAGTGAAAATCAACGTCGACAACTTTTTTTTCTCTGCTCGATCATAAGTACTAGTGGGACTTAATTAGGAGTAAGAGGTAGTTCCAGGGGTGTAAAATGATAATTTGACACATATGTAATTATAAACACTTCATGAAGGGTTAACTTATTGATGATGGTTATATCCACAAGTACAAAAACATTCTATAATATAAAGAAAGCAACTATTGGTCTTTAGTGGAATGACCATTGTTAATAATTGTTGATTAGCTTAATTTGATTAATTTAATTAAAGATTTTTATTAAGTTAATCTTAAACTATTGGGGCTTCTAGTATGTAGATCCATTAGGCATCCCTTCCAGCTCACTGAGAATAAAACATATAGATACATTATATTATAAAGTTAGTTTTAAATGAGACTCAAAATTAAACTATACAATATGAGAGAAAATTGTATTTGAATAAAATTCAAATGTAATATTAATTAAATATAAGATACTTAATTAATCAAGAATTAAGAAAAATTGTAAAAAAAATAATAAAATAGACAAAATATTTATACTTCTTTTTTTATACTAAAGATAAATAGATTTTTTTAAACCCAATAACTAACATGTACTAACTTAATTAATCACATTAAAATTGATTCAATTTAAATTAAATCAAATAATCATAACCTTTGGAGATTTTTGCGGTGTGGGGTGAGTTATTATAATTTGTGGTTATTATAGTATGTGAGTTATAATAGTTTGTGAGTTATTATAATATGTGGTTATTATAGTATGTGAGTTATAATAGTTTGTGGGTTATTATAGTCTTTGTTTGTAGTGTAAATTATTATAGTTTGGGTTATTATAATTTATGTTTGGGAAAGTGAGTAAACAATGATGAAGGGTGAGGAGTAGTGAAGGGGGGGAAGGGGGGGAGGGGGGAGTAGTAAAAGAAGGGAGTGAGGAATATGAGAAATAAGGAAAAAAGTAGAATAGTCATAATTATAGGATTATGATAATTCTTGGGGCAAACATGGAGTGGGTTAAAATAGCCCACTCCACTCCTCATAATTGAGGGCCAAACGACCCCTATGGGAGTTGACCTAAGTTAAAACTGGTACATTATGCAGATGGATGTTTTGCACTCTTCAGATGAAAGAAAAAAAAAACACTCATTCAATAGGTTCTCTCTAACAATCTTAGCCTTTGACCATCATTTTAAATGAACTGAGAAAGTGGAGAATACTTATGTTCTGTTCGAGATCCAAGAAGAACTAGATAGAACGAGAAGACTAATGTCTTGTTCAAGATAAAATGATCAAAATAGATAGAATGAGTTCGTTAGTGAAAAAGTTGGAGAAGATCGAAGAATTGGTCTTTAAAGGTATTCACTCTCTTTAAACCATGCTTAGTTAGAATATGTATAAGTTCTTTATATTTTTTTATAAATTCAAAAAAAATTTAAAGCATAGTTGACGAACCCCTAAAATAATTCAATTCCTTTCACAACATCCTTATTTCAAATCCCTCCTTAATAATCGGTTATCGAGTTTACTATTTCATACCTATCATATCTTTCCCTCTTTATTATAGTGTTATATATTTTCTACAAAAACTAAAATAGCATTCATGACATATTATTATAATAGCCTATAAACCACATGTTTTAACCGAATAGGAAATGATAAATATAAAAAGAGTCAAATATACTATCTTACTTGACATATAAAAGGAATCAAATGTACTATCTTGCTTAACATGTAATTAGAGTCAAATATACTACATTACTTGACACGTAAAAAATGTTTTTAATTTTAGCTTTATTTTACCTTCCTTCCAAAATAGATTATAAATCTCGTTTATATTAAAGTACTTTTCCACATCTACTCTCTGATAAAACTAGATGACTCGTTTTATTTTTATAACAATTGACATTTAAAAAAAAGATAAATTTAAATCATAAGAACATTTAAATAATAATAAAATAACAAAACTTAAATTAAATATTAGTATGAAAATGATTGAAATAATATAGCTATTTTAGTTCATATAATTAAATAGCATTTGTTATAAAATTGGGAGAATAAAAATAAACATAAGAATATATGAGACAGATAATGGAAGAAGAAAGAAAGATATCACATGTATTATGTGTATGGTATATATACAAATGATCTCTACAACCACTCTTTATAGGGTTACGAGAATAATGGTTACAAAACTAAACATAAAAGGGAGACAAAAATTATGGAGATTAATTGGAGGTTAATTAGTAGATAAATTTGAAACTAGAAATTATGGACATCTAATAATATTTAACTCTAATTTAGAATATTCATAATAACATCAATTTAGTATTAGTTTGTCAAATAACGTAACGTTATTTCTAATTTAAAACGAAAAGGGTACCATTTACAAAATACTATTTCATAAATAATTTTTTAAGAGAAATTGTTAAGAGAATAACATTTTGACAAAATATTTATCCTCTATAAAAAAATCAAATAATTTTTTTTTCATAAAGTCTAAATAGTTGGTCAAACTTATTCTATTTTTAAAAAAACCCATTAAAGTTGATTAAGATAAGGGATATATATTGACCTAAATATTGAGAGGGGAGAAGCTATTGGTTAGGCCTGGGAACAAGATTTGTTGAGTTGGGCTGCTTTGATGGCCCTCTTATGTTATATCTTTTCTCTTTCACTTTTCACCTCTTTCATTCATCTTAATATTTTTTAGCTAGTAAGACAAGTAACGTTTTGTATTTTTATCTTTCATTTTAGAAAATAGCAAGTTAGTTAGAAAAAATAGCAATTTTTTTAAAATTTAATTAATTATTAATTATTAGATTATAAAAAAAAAATCTAAATAGTATCTATAATTAATTTATTTCAAAATTATATATTTGATTCAACCTGTTAACACAACTCCTAATTTTAAATCTAAAGAAACCCAGAAAAGGGGTGAAAACGTTAAAAAAAAAAGTTGGAAAATGAAACAAACGAAAAAATGAAACTGAAAAAAAAAATTGTATTACATTACATAATATGGTGAACAACAGAAAGAAAAAACAAATAATGGCCACGTACTAGGTAGGTACTTCATAATTTTCTTAATGAATGAATATTTGATAATTTTGTAAATGAAAGGGACTGAAATTGTCGAGAATAAAAAAAATAATTAATTGTTAATTATTTATTTTTATTCATTATGAACATAAAAATGTGTCATTTCGTAGATGAAGAGACTGGAGTTGTTGAGAATAAGAAAATAATTCATGAAGTTGTTGAGAACAAGAAAACAATTAATCTTCAAGTAAATATTTAGATCCCTATTTTCAGTCTTTTCTTATTTGTACAAATTTAACTGCAAATTAATATAATTAATAATATTTTCAAGCCTCCAGCTTTTCTTAATTTCAGCTTAATTTTTTTTTAAAAAAAATAAGATCACTTTAAAAATAATTTGAGTTTGAATGGAAACAAATCAAACATAAATATGCACGTGGTTGGAGATAACAAAACAAGTGGAATGTTTATTGATAAATAAGTAAATTGTAAGCTTTCCAAATTCTATGGTGTCCATACCAATTCTTTCACTTTTTTTTTTTTTGTTTGTTATTCTTGCCTTATTATACCAATATCATAATATTTAGTTAAGTTATATGTATCTGTATAGATAGATAGAAGATTCAATCAATTTATCAAATATTTGCTTGTTTTTTCAAAGCAATCAAACCTTACAATATGCATGTGTTTGAGACATGGAACCTCTCACTTATTGAGTAGTTTTAGTTTCAGCCCTACGTCTAATTTTCAATATGTTTAAGTCTCAAACAATAGTTTTATTATCGGTTACACTGTTAGAGGAAAAAAGTTTTACTAATGAGAGAAGGTAGAACTATATGTTAGATTGAATTGGTTTCAATTCTATAAGATAAAGTGAAAATTAATTTTTAATATTAGATACAAAAAGAGTAAAATGAGATTTGCTATAATTCAAAACAAGGGGGAGATTAGGAATAACATGAGATTTGAAGAAAAGCAAAATT
>JBBPDI010000004.1:13256712-13270884 GCA_037974545.1 Cucumis variabilis
AATTAATTAATAGTTTAGTTTTATTTAATTAAATCTATAAGATATTGCAGAGATATTCATTCAAATAAAATTTGAATAAAATATTAATTAAATATGATTTAATTAATTATTGACTAATTGATTAATTATTAATTAATTAGTAGATTTGATAATAGAATTTCATGATTCTCTCATACTCCTTTTCCTATTCCAAGAAGGAAGAGAGTTATAAATATCTAGAAGAAAACAGTTTTCTTTAACAAATTCATCAAGAAAGGAAAGCCAAGGCTTTTGCTCTGGAAAAAGAAAATAGTTTCTCTCAACTACTAAATTTCTTCCCATCCCAACTGGTTCTCACAAACCAATCTCATCCTGAGGATAGGAAGGTTTTCGACGGGTGATGTCCCAATTCGGTGATTGCAGATTCAGAGACGTCAAGAAAAGTAAGTTCTCTGTATCTTTTAAATAAAAAGTATGCTTAGTTTTTATTTAGAATTTTGATTCTAATTTTTGCCAATGTACTGGTATTTTAAGATTATCAAATTAATTTGAGAAATGGTTCTGTAAAATCTTCCGCTGCCATAGGGTTTTTATCCTTTCTTTTTCTTTCATGAATTTGATATATCTAAAAAAGAATAAAAAGGAAAAGAAGAAAAAAAAAAAAGAGAGAAGAGAAACGAACTAATTTCTTTCATAAATATAAAACACCCCCCCTTAAAAAAAAGAAAAAGAAAGAAACAAAGAAAGAAAGAGAACAAACATTACATAGGAAACTAACTAGGAAGATATGAATGTAGCTATATCAATCACTAATAGAAATTGATAGAATTCCATCATCGTTAAAAGTGAAAGAGTCCTATTGTAAACTAATTTTAACTTACGACATCTTCACAAAATAAAAAATTGATTAAAAAAAGTGAGCGAGTTTTATTACTGTGTATCAAGGATAGAAAGTTAGTGTCTTATTGCAAACTAATTTTAACTCACTGCATTTTCACAAAATAAAAAATTGATTGAAAGTGATAAAGTTCTATCACTGTCTATGGTGATAGAAAGCGAGAGGGTCCTATTGCAAACTAATTTTAAATCAATACATTTTTACACAATAAAAAGACTGATAGAAAGTGATGGAGTCTTATTGCAAGCTAATTTTAACTCACAACATTTTCACAAATTAAAAAACTGATAAAAAGTGGTAAAATTCTGATTTTTCATTGCCCAACGCTTGATCTTGAGTTATTGAATATTAAAAATAAAAAAGGAATATCATTGAAAAAAACCAATTAAGTAAAATCTAAAACAATTGTAAATACGTGTAGAAGAAACAAGAAGAAAATAATCCACTAAAATCACTTTAATTCCGATGTATATCTTTTGAATTTGGACCTGTTGCATTTAATTAAAGAAAGAAAAAAAGTAACATCGATGTATTAAAAACCAAAATATCTATAAATAAAGTAGAAAGAAGAAGGAAAAGAAGTAAGAAAAAGAAAAAAAAGGAAAAGAATAAAGAATAAAAACAATACTTGAGATGTAATACTGGCATCTTCTATCCTATTTGCTTGCTAAAAGTTGAGAAAAGTTAGGAGTTTATCCAAGGAGTCTCCGACCGTATCAAGCACCTCGAAACAACATTCCATAATTTTAAAAAGTAAAATGAGAGTTTCAAATTGTTCTTTCTTGAGGTAGAAGACCAAGAACTTGATCCTGTTCAGCCAAGAGAAAAGACAAAGAGCTTTAGTTAAAACAATTTTGGACAACATTGAGTAATCTCAAAGGAGATTTGAGATAGAAGGTTAATTTCAGCCTAAGGCACAAACATCGTGGTGCTTTTCAGTGGAGGTAAAGGATAGAAAGATTTTTTGGAGTTGTGTCATCGGACCATCTCAACATTGGTTTTGATGTGAGGTTAGTTTAAACCCTCCTTATTAGACTCATTCTCCCTTATTTATCACCATTTTACTCTAAAGAAAATAAAGAGGAGAAGAGCTTGAGGAGAGAGGGTTTTCTTGAAGGTTTTGAGTCAACGAAGTGAAGGAAGTTAAGCAAACCCCAAATTTGGATGGTCCTACGGATAAATCCTTCGGACTACGGATGAATCCTCCAGACTCCGAACTCATCTGGAGCTTTGATTTTAGGAAAGGTTTCCTTGATTTTTGTCACCATTGGAAGCATTTTCGCTTAATACAGTGATGTGGTACTTCCAATTCTTGACGCTTTTCTTGGACTCTTATTATCCCTTTGTATATTCCATCGGACTTTATCAAGCTTTTAGCCTCCATTCCATTTTGGGGGGTTGGATGTTCTTCCAATCTCCCCTCCCGAAGAATGTGATTATGATCAACTTTCTAGTGTTCCCAAAACTGGTATGTAAGATGCTTTTGTTTTCACTGCTAACATGCTCTTGGCTAACTAGCGGTTCCCTGGTCTTCATGGGATCTTTTCTTAGTTATTCACTATAGTCATATAGAAAATCTTCATTCTGCTAGGAAATACTCTCTCATTCTCGAGCTTTCCGATCTTTCGATTGAGAAGAAAGAAGACGAGGGTTATCAACTACCCTTTCAGCGGATGCCACTGATCTAGCCCTTTCCCTCGTAGAAAAGTATGTTAACCTGCTCAGGCTCATTTCTCGGGTTTTAGGAAGTTTGAAGCCAGTTTACAAGTTTGGCTTTGCCTCTCCTTTCAAGGATCCATCCGAGTGCAGAATCCTTGGCGTAATCGGGGAATCTCAGACTTGGTGCCATTAAAAGAAAGGAAGGCAGCGACCCGAACGAGAGAAAGAAAGCGGTTATAGACCTTATTGAGGATGGATGATTCCACTTCTCATTTATATTCACGCAACCTTCCCCATTAGTTCTTGGGAAGCTACGAAGGAGAAAAAATGCTTCATGCGTTATCATCACTCTTCATTGGCTCGGTTAGCTGGATTCAGTCGGGAGGAAGATCGTGAGGTTCGAGCGTCAACTCATTTGGAGCTTGATTTTCTGATTTCAAAAAGATGAACCCTCCTCCGAACCATATGAGATCCAGTCAATTCATTCAACGTATATTTCATTGCGTCTAGAAAAGTGGCCTTTTTATATTATAAGAGGACTATCCATATTCAAGACGGAGCAGCACAAGGTTCAGCCAAACAAAGGTCCAGGTTCCGCAGTCCGAAAGATGAATCTGTAGAACTATCAAGGGTTCTGCTGGCTCTATAACGGTCCTGGTCTGGAAGATGAATCTGTAGTCTGAAGGATTTATCTGGAGGACCTTCCTTAAAAGATTAGGAGTAGTCCAGGTCCGAAAGATTCATCTGTAGTCCGAAGTCCGCAGGAGTTCTCCGGAGTCCGGAAGATATATCAGTAGGACTTTCCTTAAAGGATTAGAAGTAATCCAGAGTCTGCAGGATTCATCCGGAGGACTATCCATAAAGGAGTAGGACATTCCATAATGAAAAGTTTGAAAAGTTTAATAGGAGGATCAAAGAATATTGACAAAGAATATTGCGTGAATCATATTAAGCTACGGAGGCCCAAAGAATATTGCGAAAGAATATTGATGAGATCTGATCTTCTTGGATATTATGGAAGGAAATCTTTCTTCTTGTCTTTGATTTTGGCTTTCATGAGTCAGACTTGGTCCACGTCTACTATCAGCCTTATCCATAGCCCATAAGAAGGGGAGGACTTTTCAGTCTCAGTGGAATGAGTTAAGCAGTCGACATAGGAATTGGTAGAGGAAGTACTAAAGTGCTTTCTTTATTTCTAGGGATGACGATCTGTCTTTTCCTCGAGAAGGAACCAAGAAGTTTAAGTTTTTAGCAAGTTCAGCTACAAGGTAAGAGTTAAGGCTTGAGGTTTAAATCCAAGTAAGTGAAAGTTTTTCCTTTTTTGTTTAAGAAACTTAAGAGCAAGTTATGTTAAGTTAGAGTTTTTTTTATTTAGACTCTAAATCTATCTTAGTGCTCAATTTGAGCTAGGACAAGCTTGTAAAAGCGGTTTTAAGCATGGTAAGAACATCAAGAGATCAAAGAGATACAAGATTAGGTAGAAGAAGTTCTACCTTTGTTTTGAAAGAAAAAGGGAAGAGGCTGAAGGTAATTTCTTTAATTTGGAATTTAAGTTGACTTCAGTTTTTTTTTTTGTTGTAGGGAAAGAGAAAATAGAAAAAAATCTATAGACCAAGGAAAACTAGCCGAAAGTTTGTGATTGAGAAAGATGAATTTGAACTAGATTTCTAAGCTTTATTTAGAAAAATGTATTTGAAGCATGCTTTGAGCTGTTTAAGTATTCGAATATACTAGATTTATGATATATTGATAAAGTGCGAATTTCAAATTTAGAAATGAGTTATGAGAAATATTTAAGTTAAACTTTTAAAGCATTCAATTTAAGAAATGTTTCTATACTCATGAGATTTATGAATATGTATTTGAATGCTGATTTGTGAAAGTATTTGAGCAAAGAAATTATTTAAGCAAAGCTAGATTTGAGACTTGCTTGATGCAAGAGATTTACATGAAAATGTTGCTTTAGTGGAGTTAAGGCTTTAACATGAAATTGTTGAATATGTTTTAGTCTATATCTGAGATGTGTTGAGTTGATAGCAACCCTACGGGAGAGATTATCTTGTGCATAGAGGTCATGTGATGAGCGTATCTATTAGATGCCTAGAGTTTCCATCACCAAGATTATATAGAGTTGAGGACATTTATAGAGGCCTAGTTGTTTATCTCATAATAGCTATAGCGAGATAAGGTGCTACTGGCGACTAAAGCTTCGTCTCGTAGATACATGAAATTCAAGGTATAGCAAGAAATAAAAGAGGAGGGTTTACAAGTTGAGCTTGAAAAAAAGAATTGCTTTGCTAAGTTACTTATTGATCATAGTTTTCAATAAACATGTTTTTTTTTTAAAAAGTTGTCACTCAAGGGGCTTTATAGCTCATCCTTCTAAAGGAATGGAACTTCCATAGTGGAAGAGTATGAATGTCGTGCAAATGGAATTAATTTGAAAAACTAAGACAAAATCCAAAGAAAATAAAAGTAAATACTAAACATGCTTCTAAGGAGAAAAGTAAGAAAAAAATTCTACTTTTTTAGAATCTCAAGAACACCTAAAATCTCCCAAGAACACCATGAAGTCTTCCTTGTTATTCTTAAGGTAAAAATCAACATAGAGTTGTGGGATTATGTGATTTTTTTTGGTGAAGCAAAACGTTCGAGATATTCTTTTTAAGTACAGAGAGATTGTGAAAACCAAAGCAGAGAGGTTAAGATTAGTTATGTATCTTAACCATTTTAAGAGAGATGGAGGGGGAAGTTATCAAATAACTCCTTCTCTCTCCCTTTTCCTCGTGTAGAATAACTCCCTTAATTAAAGTTATTCTATTAATTAAAATAAAAACTAATATAAATTTAAACCATATTATGTCTCATATAATATAAACTTTATTTTATATTATATATAATATAACCAATAGTTTAGATCTCTCATATGACTTATAGTTCTAATATGAATCAAATCCATATTAATTTTAACCCATAGTTTATGTAACCCCTCGAGTTTAGGAAGCAAACATGAATGAATCGGTATCACATCTGAATAAGAAGGATCCTGAGGACAAGAAGTATTGTTAAGAAAGAATTAAAAAAGTTACTACCTATACAAAACAAGGTGTACCTTCCTTCTCAATGGCTCGATTGTAGGAACTCCATAATTAAGCTAGCTTGGAGCAATTCTATGTTGGCTGACCTCTTGAGAATTTTCCTAGGATGCATGTGAAGACAAAGCATGCTGAAAGGACTCGTGTTGGTTTGTTGAGAGAAGTTTTACTCTAATAAGCTTTTAGAACATGTAAGGATAATGCTACCAGGTCGGAGGAGATGTAGGAGAATGTTGAGGATTTGAATTCCAAATCTTGGTTTAAATTCTGGGTCTGCGCGTTACAGATGATATCAGAGATAAATCTCTCCTAGAAAGATGTGGTTCGAGGATGAAACAAGCAGAAGTTAGTGGACATGTAATGCCTCATGTTTAGGAGATGGAAGTGAATGAACTGATATCACATATGAATGAGAGGGATCTTGAGGACATGAAAGTATTGTTAAAAGACTTAAAAGAATTAAGAAAGTTACTACCTACACAAAACAAAGTTCACCTTTCTTTTTGATTGCTCAATCATAAGAACTCCAAAGTTAAGTGTGCTTAGCTTGGAGCAATTCTTCTATGTTGGGTGACCTCTTTAGAATTTTCCTAGGATGCATGTGAGTGAGGACAAAGCATGCTGAAAAGACTCATGTTGGTTTGCGGGGAGAACTTTCCTCTCTAACAAGCTTTTAGGACATGTAATAATGATACTGCCAGGTCATAGGGATGCAGAGGAATGTCGAGGATTCAGACCAGATCAGAATTCCGAATCCTGGTCCGAATGCTAGGCCTGAGGCATTACAGTTTACTTATGAGTCTTATTCATATTATTATTATCATTTGAATCATATTCAAATATTAACTTATCTCATAAAAACTTTATATCGTAATATATCAAATACATTATATTAATTGTATCATATACAATTTATTTCCTTTCATCAATTTGAATAATTCAAATTAAACAAAACTAAATTTGATTCTCATTTATTCTTATTGAGCTAATAAGGGAACCTTATGAACCTATAGATTAAAGATTCAATGATATGAGATTAGTTAATTAAACTCTTTATTAAATTAATCTTCATTCATTAACTATCAGTCATTCTACGAAAGACTAACAATTGCACTCTTTTTATTATAGATATATTTTTATGTCCATTAGATATAACAAAAAATTACTGTTTTGCCCTTGTAGTCACATCTAATTTCTAAGTACAATCGATTCCTCTAATGAATAATAAGTTATAGAGTCATGCCTCGCCCCAACTATCACTTCATGCCACCAGATGGAGATATGTCTCCTAGACATCCATCATGTACCTCTCCACTAGATGACATGCGAATGCCTAGTAAGCAGAACACTCCTTTCAGTTCTCTCTTCGAAAAGTTCTTTACTTGAACCTTGAAGACCTTTACAACTCTAAGCGGAAAAAAACTTTTAACTTAGCTCCGTCACTTAATACTTAAAACTTAGCTTTAAACAAGTTTTAGTTTCTAGGCTATAAGTACAAATGATAATACAACAGAATAAAACAAACTTCCTCCCTTTATTAACTTAACACTTTACACTGAGTTCTCACTTGCAAATACAACCCTTTTCTCTCTTGCATTAAAGAAAACAATTCTGATCTACCTGCCTTTCTTCTTCCATCGGTGTTGCTCTTTGCGCCAATGTGTTATGGAGTATAAGACTTCTTTTCTTTCATCGTTACAAAATGCTGCTTCTTTAGACGAGGTATTTAGAGGTGTAAAAATCTCATTTCTTCCTTTGCTTTGGTCTCCCAACAGCCTAACTCGAGGACAACATTTAGAGCTTCCTTTCTATAATTCAATTCTTTGGCTTTCTTGCTCCCCAGGCTTGGCCTTACCAACCTAGGTGTTGCAGTAGCCTTCCTTGTGAACTAAGCCATCTGCATCAAGGAGTGATGCACTTACCAACCGACTCCTTGAACTTAAAGTATAATGACATGAATCTCACACTGCATAAGTTTACATAACAACCGTGCCTTCTCTCCTTAACTTAGATTTCACGTTTGAGAACCATCCTTTACTTAACTTGAATGCCTAACAACCTAGGGAAGGGAAATTTAAAACGTAAGTCAAAAGGACTTAGTGAGTGATGGATTTGAGAAAAACCTTTTTGGGGAAAACGAAAAATTTAAACAATAATAGCAATAAGGTCAAATCACAAACATATGATTCTCATTGCATCAAACCATAATCAAACCACCATCACAACAAGCACAATAAGTTCCATACTCTTAAGTTATCTCGCATTCCAGACTCATCACCTGGATGTGGGATTCTTCTCTGGCTTGGACCTGGGATTCACATTCAACCAGCATCTCATACATTGTTCTTCATTTAGATTTTGAATTTTCATTTACCAGCATCCAACATCAAGATTTCATCACAACTCACCCCGACCTGAGATTCTCCCCTTGCCTAGACCAAGAATTCACATTCAACCAGTGTCTTGCGAGTTACTTGGGATTTTCACTAGTGTCTTGTGATAGATCTTACCGCATCACAACACACAAACCACACAATTAATAAGAAGAGAGTATTAGCTCACAACTTACTTTTAACACAAATTATCATAGAAATAACAAAGTCAAGGTTATAAAAGAATACCTGTAACACAACATTTATAAAACATTTCTTTTCCATACAAAGATCATATATACAAATGTTTCTGCTATAAAAATCATTCATTCGTACAAAAATACTTGTTTTGCTTTATGCGGAATCATTCGCAAACATGTATTCATTTATAAGGATCACTCAAAACATTACTTAGCCTAAACTCTTTCCTTCTCTGCTTTCAACTTTCTCTTCTCGTCTAGTGCAACTACTACAAATTTGGTCTTTCTTGATGCACACAAATTTTGATTTCTTAATGGTCATGACAAAGAACCATCAAGAAAAATATTTTTCTTGATGCAATATTTATCTTGATGGTATGTACGTCAAGAAAAGTCCACTTATTTTATTGAAGAAATACGAAAAACAGTAAAAAAAATATGGATTTTTTATTTTCTTGATGGACAAAGTTCCTTTAGTTTTGTTGATGGTCCATAAACGTCAAGAAAAGTATTTCTCGATGAACAATAAATATCAAAGATAATATATTAGTTGACTGGCAATGCCTATCAAGTTAGATAGGTTTTCTTGATGGAGAAGGCCTATAAAAGAATAAATTTTCTTGATTTGCAATGATCATCATCGAAAAAAATTAATATAGTTGTTTTGGATTTCTTGATGGGTTTGGAATTTTCTTGATAGGTCTAGGAGTTCTTGATGGACAAAGACAAATGATATCGTCCATCAAGAAAAATGATATCGTCCATCAAGAATTTTTTTTATAATTATGGGCTTAGGATAAGATCGTGGACAAGACCCACAAAAAATGATATCTTGATGGACATTGCCCATCAAGAAAATCTATTTTCTACTAAAAACGAAAGTCGGACCCTCGTTAAAGGACTAAAAAAATACGATATTCGTCAATAATATTCTTAAAGCTTTATTATTATTTTTTCAATTATTACTGTCTTTACATCAATAATACAATATTACTTTTTTAAAAGTTAACCGTTGTAATTCTAATTAGATTGAAATAAATGACTTTATCAAAATTAAATTAGTTATTGTGTTCAACTTTAATGAGTTGAATTAAAAGTTTGTAATTTAGTTCTTTTGAAATTTGTAGAATATGAGCTTAGCTAAACTTGCACCTGCATATATTTTTTGGACAAGAGGTCCTAGGTCCAAATTCCTACTCCTGCATTAAAAGTTTGTAGAAGCTGTTTATAAATTTGGATGTCAATGTTAACTGTTAGTACAATCCTCATGAAGAGGTGGGTGTGAGAAAATATAAGAAAATCTATTCTTTTTTTTCATAAATTAAAAAAAAATCTTTTTTTTTTTTTTTGCATGTTTTGACCATCAAGAAAATGATTTTCATGATGGATTTTTCAGTTTTCTTGATAGGCAAAAAACATTAAAGTCTCCTTTTTTGATGGTCAATAGCATCAAGAAAGAGTTTTTGATGACATGTTTTGGCCAGTTTTCTTGATGGTTGGGCTTTTTTAAAGTCTACCTACTTGATGAGCAAAGACCATCAAGGTAGATATTTTTTTACGTGTTTTGCATATCAAAGAAGACCAAATTTGTAGTAGAATTATCTCAACCGGTCATTCAACACTAAGAACTTTTCCTTGTCATTTTTATTAGAAAATCTAACATCTTAGGCTCCTTTTTCCTTTGGTCCATAGCCCTATTTATAGTGACCTTTCACATCCAAGGGTCACTTTCACACTTTACACGTGTCACCTTACTGATTCGTTGTGCCATACTACCAACCCAAACTTGACATATAGGCTAAATGTCAGTGACGACTGGATGTTTCCTTGACATGACAACCTTATCTCTTTGGAAAGCCAAACTCTTTAATCATCTAACTCTCTTTATCTTCTCGAGAAGCAACAAACATTTACTTTCCTTAGAAGGTCATCTAGTCATTTCAACAGGATACCTACTTCCTCGCCACACTCCCCTAAGCGTAAATACTTCTCCTCGAATTACTATGTTAAACGTGTAGCTCTTGGCATCCAATGCATGCTTCTTCCTTGCCAGTCATTCTTTTCGTGTTAGTTACCTTAACGTGGTAGAATTCAAACTCAAACATTTCTCTTCGAGTCACCTTTTCTCCTCTCGCATCCTTCCTCGAAAAATGCCTCATATTTACACTTATATGAAATAACTTTTTAGCATGGCTCTTCTTCAACAGAACTCTTTTTTTTTCTTTGGAATCAAGGCCTCACATATAGTCCCACTATAACGGAACTCCTCTCAAACGAAGAAAGGGTGTTGCATCACATTGTTCATGCTTTGGAACTAGCCCTTAAGAGAGAAATTTCTCTATATGCTTTACTTATAGAGATTGAGTAAATTCCTTCTTATGTAGCCGTGTTCCTAATTTCCTATGGTAGCATATTAAGTTGATGACACATGCCACTCTCACCCATGCAAAGTAAAGGACCGCTTTCATACGCAGGGGTTCATAACTCACTTAGGATTCAAGTCAAATCACCTATTTTCATTCTGGTGAAATGTGGTCTCAACTAATAACGGTGTTAATAAGAAAGACTATTCATTTCATGGTCCGATTTGATACAAACTCTTTGTATATAATGTTCCCACTCTAATGTCTTGACATGAATGATTAGGATCAAATAATTTGTAGCACTTTAGAACAATTATAACAACTACAAAGCAGGTCATATTCGTAGTTTCACCAGGATAAGATATTCAACCTTATCTATTTATTACAGACTGTTTAAGTTATCACTTAAACATGATCCACTTGTATGTCTTCGCATACATGTTTAGGTTACAAAAGATAACGTTGGATGTTAGTTTATTGGTTTTGTGGGTTAATGCAACTAAATGTCAAATAAAATAAAACACTTTATTTTATTAGATAAAAAAATGCTTGCATAATACAAATACAAATGACAAGACCACAAGATTTAAGGCATCAACCCCAACACCTTCAATGTTTTATTTCTCTTATAGGTAGAGATCGTGGTTTCGGCGCTTGTTAGAAATCTGCCTAATTTGCTAGAAGTTTGATTAAGTAATTCTTTTGAGCACGACTCATTATATTAATGTATTTATGGGTTGTCATTAAGTTTGTAAAAGACATAGTCATTGTGTCTGTAATATAATAAAAGACTTTTAAGTTGTGTAACAAAATAGTGTTTTCTGTTTAAGATTATGATTTTACTCATGTCTATATAAGATTTGTTCAAATAGGTTGTCCATAGGTTGGACGAATTTGAAGCTGACTTATGAGGTATATATTTCTCATGTTTTCGATATCTTCCACAGTATATATGTTTTTGTTTAAAAATGAAATAGTTGAGTTTAAGTTAAGTAGGGTCAACAACTGTCGTTAGAAGGAAAACGATGTTTGTTGGCTTCACACCGCCATCTAAAGCATAATAAGGAGGGGGTCTGGGATGGGGTGTGACAATTTGATATATGAGCATTTTTCCTCCATGGGAACTAGAAAGAGTGTAATTCAGAGCACTTAATTCCAAAGCAGGCCATATTTGTAGTGTCACTAGAAAGAGTGTACTTCAGAGCACTTAGAAGTAGGAAGCCAAGGTTGAGTTAGTTCGCAGGTAACTAATCAAGAGTTAAGTTGAAGTAGAACTAGTAGAATAGAGTTCTAGCTCAGGAGTAGGTTTCACCTAAGAGAGTTAAAAGAATAAGCTAAGAGTAAGAAAAGTAAGTCAAGTTAGAGTTAGAGTCAATCAAGTAAAACATCATGTAATGAGTTAAAAGCATCTATAACATATCTAATAGTTTGATGTGTTCTAGGAGTTATGCCTTTGCGTATTAGCGGCGACGTAATAAGAAGTAAGGCAGAACACAAGATTGTAACTAGGGTTCATTTGTCCGATAGTTGTTTCAATTAGTAGGATAAGTGCTTAGTGATCTAAAAGATAAATATGGCATAGAATGGCTTAAGTCTAGGTGCCCCTATTTTTTAGGATTTGATAGATCCGGTAGATGTCGAGGTATGGATAAGCATGCTAAAAAGTGCTTTGATGTGATGGACTATCTTGAAGAGACGAAGGTGAGGTTAGCTACTTTCTTGATTTAGAAAGAGGTAGAGAAATGGAGATAAAGTTCATCCTAGTTAGACGCAGTGATGCCATGTCAATAGATTGGCAGACATTCCTAGGCATATTCAACGATAGGTACTATCAAACTTCTTATTATGAGGCTAAAAGAGATGGTCATGAGACTAGAGCAAGGATCATTATTAGCGGTTGAGTATGAGAGAAATTATATTGAGCTCTCCTTGTTTGTTGACGTTATAGTGGCATATGAAAGTGATAGATATAAAAGATTTGAGATGGGTTTGCGGTAGGAGATCTCTACCCCAGTGACGATAATAGAAAAATGGACTGACTTTTCCTAGTTGGTTAGAGAAGTCGACTTCTCCTAGTTGGTTAGAAAAATGAGTCTACTACTAACCTCGATCCCTCTATCCTCTACTCTACTCGCAAAGCTATCTCAAATCGGTCCATTTTTCTATTAACCTCGATCCCTCTATCCTCGACTTCTCCTTGAAATCTCGCTTGCGAGTAGAGTAGAGGATAGAGGGATCGAGGTTAGTAGTAGAGCCTAGTAAGGGAGTTCCTTTAGCTAGCAACTTTACATGTCGAGATCAGAGGAGGTACACATCTGGTGTATCTAGTAAGTGAGATTTCAAGAGCCATTCTGTCCATCCACCTTTGAGGTAGTATAGTTAAGATTGCTTCATCCATTTTAATTTCAGCTCTGAGAGCTAAGAAGTTAACAAGAAAATGGTGCATGACGTTTCTTGCATAAGCTAAGTGTTAATGGTGCAGGAGGAGAAGTTAAGACCAAAGGATGTTTCATTGGTGAAAGAGTTCCTAGATGTGTTTCTTGAGGAATATCAGGATTGCCACCTTATAGAGAAATGGAATTCACCATTGAGTTATTGCCAAAGATAGCTCCCATCTCATAAGCACCTTACAAGATGGCTCCAAGGGAGCTAAGTTGGTTGAAAGAATAGCTTCAATAATTAGTTGACAAAGGATACATTAGACCTAGTGTATTGCCTTGAAGAGCCCTAGTTTTTTTTTTTTTTTTTTGTTAAGAAGAAAGATGATACACTTAGGTTATGCATAGACTAGAGATAGTTGGATAAGGTTACGATACAAAATAAATACCCTTTACCTGTATTGATGACTTGTTTGATCAATTGATGGGTGTAGCGATGTACTCCAAGATTGACCTGAGGTCAGGATATTGTCAGATAAGGTACAAGGCGTTGGATATTTCGAAGACAATGTTCAGAACAAGGTATGTACATTATGAGTTTTTAGTGATGCCATTCAGTCCGACGAATGTGCCAACAGTGTTCATGGGCCTCATGAATCAGAATTTTTATCCATACTTGGATTAGTTTATGATAGTGTTCATAGATGACATATTGGTTTATTCCATGGAAAAGAAAGCCAATGATGAGCATTTGAGAATCGTGATACAAACACTACATAGTAAGCAACTCTATGCTAAGTTCAGTAACTGCGAGTTTTGGCTAGATCAAGTAGTGTTCCTAGGACACATACTCTTAGTAGAAGGGGTTAGTGTCCATAGAAGACAGAGGTTGTGGTTAGTTAGGAAAGACCAATCAATACGACTGAAGTACGTAGTTTCCTTGACAAGTAGGATACTACAGACGATTTGTTGAGAATTTCTCTAGGTTAGTATTACCTTTGTCATTGTTGACTAGAAAGAATGCTAAGTTTGTTTTGTCGAAAAAATGTGAGCAAAGTTTTCAAGATCTAAAAAGGAGGTTAGTCACAGCGACTATCTTGACGCTCTCGATTATGGAGGAGTATATAGTTTATTGTGATATCTTAATAAATTGTTGTGGGGGGGGGGGGGGGGGGGGGGGGGGGGGGGGGGGGGGGGGGGGGGGGGGGGGGGGGGGGGGGGGGGGGGG
>JBBPDI010000004.1:13343394-13354258 GCA_037974545.1 Cucumis variabilis
ATAATAACACTTTATTAATAACGGTTAATGGATTATATTTACAATCTACGAGTTTTAGGACATAAATCCCAACAAATGGGTGTTGGTGCACCTCACCGTCAATGGCGTAGTTCTCTCAACATAAACATCGTTCTAACTTTAACCTCTTAATCATGTAATTTAAACTAATTAGGTTGTCTCACTCATCCTCGACCTCTCTCAACAAGATGTAATGGCACAGAGGTCCATTAAACACCAACTTAATGTCCAAGAAATGACCCAAGAGGGTTTTCCTAAACATATATATATGTCTATGTTCTAACTTTTTTTTTATGTGGGCATAGATGATGTTTAGGCTCCAACTCCTAATTTCACTACTGAACCAATTATAGAACAAGACAACAATGAAAAGTCCTCGTTGAACCTATAGTTCAAACTCAACAACCTCAAGAAGTGTCGCTAAGGAGGTCCACTAGAGAAAAAATAAGTGCAATTTCATATGATTATATTATGTTTCCTCAAGAACATCAGGATGATGTAGGCATAATGGAAGATGATCCAATCAAATTCCAACAAGCTCTACAGAGTTTTTGGATAAATATTATGGAAGAGAAAATAAAATCCATGAAAGACAATGGCGTTTGAAAACTTATCGAATTGTCATCAAATGTGAAACTCATAGGTTGGAAATGAATATTTAAAACTAAAAGGGATTTACATGGCAAAATCGAAAGATAGAAGCTCAACTTGTCGCAAAGGGTTTAGGGCTACACCAGATGGACGTGAAAAATGTGATTCTCAATGTCAACATTGATGAGACAATTTATATGGTACAACCAGAAAAGTTTGTATCTAATAATTTAAAATCTATGGTGTGCAAATTGAAGAAATTCATCCATAGTCTCAAACAAGACTCTCGTCAATGATATCACAAATTTCATAAAGTAATTACTTCTTTTGGTTTTGAGGTAAATATAGTGGAAGATTGTGTATATCACAAGTTCAGTGGAAGTAAATCTATTTTTCTGGTTATATGTTGATGACATACTCATAGCAAGTAATGATGTAGATTTACTGCATGACACTAAGAGGTTTCTAAAAAAGAATCTTAAGATAAAGGATCTTAGTGGTGCTTCTTTTGTATTGGAAATTGAAATACTATAAGATCGCTCTCAAGGTATTTTGAGATTGTCACAAAAGAACTACATTTAAAAAATTAAATAGATATGGCATGAAAGATTGTGCACTAGAAGATATCCCTATGGGTAAAGATGATAAATTTCATTTAGGTTAATGCTCCAAGAACATACTTACGATTTAAGGAGATGTAAATGGTTCCATATACATCTAGATATTGCATTCATGATGTCAGTGTTAATTAGGCAAATATTTAAGCAACCCGAGGATGGATCACTGGAAAGCAGTCAAATAGTTTATAAGGTATTTACAAGGAACAAAAGATTATACGCTCGCTTATTAGAGATTAAAAGTTTTAGAGATCATTGAGTATTTTGATTTTAATTATTTGTAGGATGCAAGACAATGAACGATTCTGATAACTTGTAGAAATACAAGTTATTGTGGCCTTTTAAGTAAAACAATGGAACCAAAACACGAAATAATGTATCAAAACGCGTAGCCTCTATAGCAAATTCTTAAAAATAAGAAAATATAATCTGCATAAGTCTTCATGCCTATTTTACCATTTTTTTTAGTGTTTTATCATAGGATTATGAAGAAAACAAGATAGCAAATCGAAAGAGGAGAGCGTGCAGAAGTGAAGCGATAGAAAGATTATCTGGCGATTAAATATCCCTAGACAAGGAGCCACATCATCGTGTGATGAAGGTTCACTGACAAATAAGAATGGTAGTTGGAGTTATGTGACTTGAGATGACTACAATCGGCGATGACATGAATAGAAGAATAGAGATTTTCCACCTAAAGTAGTCTTTAAAAAAGGCTTCTTACCATGAAAAATAAGAGATTTAAAAGGTCCAAACCCTGGAGATCTCCATCAGAGTCGGTGGAAATTAGAACTAACATTTCTACCTATTGTAAAGAATATTTTGTCTCTTCTCGGGTCAATTTTATAAGTGACACTACAAGAAAATATATATTTCCAGACGCACAACCCAGACGTTGGGATAAGTGACGTCGGGAGAAAAGCTTCTTATGATGCCATAGAAGCATCGTCGGAAAAGGTTTGACAATTCCGACGCGACATAAGACAACATCAATATAAGGTAATTAAATAAAAAAATTACAAATTTTTCACGATGCCATTATGCATGGCATCGAGTAGGGTGTACATAAGTCGAGTTGGACCGAGTTAGAGGAAAAATATAGACCAACCCAAAGTAATCGAGTTGGAAAAATTTGAACCCTATCGATTTACTTTTCAAGTGTCAACCCAACCAAAAAAATTTGTGTTGGGTCGGGTTGGGCTTTTTTTATTTTCTTTTTTTTTTTAATCATATTGCTTTTTCAAAATTTTATAACAACAACAACGTTTAATTAAACTTTATAAACCATTATCTAATTAAATTCGGAACTATTAAGCACAGCCAATAAACTTCAGTTTCACAACATATAAAATCCAAATTCACAAAATATTCATCAAATTATTAAACACAAAACAGAGTTTCACAGCATATAAAATCCATATTCACAATATATGCATCAAATTATTAAACACAAAACAAAGTTAACTATTAAAATATTTAACTTACCCTAGAGTTAAACAAGGGTGATTTCCATGGTGACGAGTTTTAAAGAAACCCAAATATGTGGTATATTGAATGTGAGAGGCTACAAAAGTTTAAGAAACTTAGAATAAGACTGATTTAATTTATTCTAAAGACAATAAAATATAACAAAAGTAATTTAGGCTTGTCGGCTGAAACTTAGACCTTGCGGTTGCAAAGTGAACAAATGAAGCTAAACTGAGTGCAGTCTACGAGCTTGTGAATGCAGAGCCATAAACTTTCGCTGGTCGGAACGTGCGAAGGTCAGAACTGATAACTGTGAAGGAAAACGAACGGATAAAAAATGTTGAGAACAAAGCTTGAGAGTGTGGCCTGCGAAGTGCGACAGAAACGTTTTCTGGTCGAAACTGATAACTGCGATGGGAAACGGACGAACAAGAAATGTTGGGAACAAAGCTTGAGAGTGCGGCCTGTGAAGGTTGGAACGTTCGCTGGCCGAAACATTCGAAGGTCGAGAGAACTATGAAGGATGGAAGTAGGAATTGAAGAACGGATGAAATGTCGTGGTTGTGCGCCGTCTGTGGTAGGGGAGAAGGAAGATTAAAACAACAAGTTAGGATATTATATATATATATATATATATATATATAACCGAGTTAAGTTGGGTCAACCCGACCTTTAATTCTCCAACCTGATAACCCAGCTCATTTTTTTTTCAAATCTCTAATCCAACCCAACCCTAAACCTAATTAACCTAACCCAACCGTTACGGTTTGGGTTGGGTAATCCAGGTTGGGCAGGTTATCAGGATTTTTTAACACCCCTAGCATCGAGAGAAGTTTATAATATTTTTAATATATTTAACTTCTCCCAACATCGTGCATAATGATGTTAGAAATGTCCAACACATTCTCGACGTGTTCAGTCATGTGTCAAGCGTTTTCATTCAAATAACATTTTTAGATCTGTGTTAGCCAAAAATGAGAGAAAGGGAGATCGAAAACAAGGGAGACGAATGAAGGGTTTGAAGGCTGAAAGAGGAAGAAGATGGTCCATCGTTGCTCGTTGTCCATCGTCCATTGGTTATTGTCGCCATCGATGCTTGTGAGTCGTCATCTGCCCCTCACCGATAAGTGTTTTTTTTCTTTGTTTTGGTTTGAGTTTGAGAAAAAAAAATATACTAAATAGGTATGTTTTTGTAATTGTCAAGGTCTTCTCGTCATTTTTTTCCTTGTCTCCGCCGTCCACCGCTGCCCTTCCACCATCGTCGTCGTTCACCTCTCGCCGGTGAGTCTTTATTTTAAATTTTTGTTTGAGGTTGACAAAAAATATTAAATATGTGGGTTAGTCTTTGTTATTTGTTGTTGATTTTATTGTTATTGTTGTTGATGTTATTGTTATTGTTATTGTTCCTAAATCTATTTCTTTATTCCTTCTTTCTTATGCTAAGATCCGATTAGATCTCTTTTGGGATTCTTCTAATTTTGATATTTCTTCATTCATTTTTCATTCTCGGTTTCTTTTGGGTTGCAGTATTTTTTAAAAAAATAGAGGATCTCCCAACGCACAAAAGGTAGCGTCGGGAGATCCTTGATATCTCTCGATGCACAAAAAGTTATGTCGGGAGATCCTTGATATCTCCCAATGCTTAAATAAGTTATTTTTCCCAACTTTAATTCCAATGCAAATTTATGAGTCGAGAAATCTTTTCCCAACACATCTTCATATATTTCTCGATGCTTTTGTGCATCTGGAGATCCTCATTTTCTTGTAGTGTGGGAGCTTAGAGAGATTAGAGAGAGAATCCATCATCTTCTTCCCCCTAACTTGTAAAGCCAAGGAATACTTAGGCATTATGCAGCTTGGCTCCTCTTTCCTGCTCTCCATTTTTTTTTACTTCATTGTAATGTATGAGTTGTATATTTCTTAGTGGCTAAAGGCCCACAGTCTTTGATACTTTGCAACTTTACTCCCTTTTAGTCTACTATTTCTTTATTGTTCATTTGTTGAAGTGTTATATGTAGTAAAGCTTGTGATAAGTTATTATTAAGAGATATAACTTCTAAAGGTTCATCACATTTAGTTGAGCTTCACTCTAATGCTTGGCAACCGTCTGTCACCAATTACTCGAGACAGTAAGTAGCAAGGGCATAACTAAACGCCCGCATGAAGGTGTTTGGAGATAAACTACATCTTGGTGATCTAACTTCCATCATTTAGGTCCTAAAAGAAGAACAAGTGTGGTAACTTGACGTCGAGAGGTTGTCAACCATAATAGAGAGGTAATGTGACTCTTTCAAGTAATGAAATCTAGATAGCTATCGCTTAATTAATCTTAATCATTATGTATCCCAAAAGGAGAGCAAGTGCGGCATTTGAGCACTGAGAAGTGTTCGCCTTAATTAAAAGATGATTAATCGATCTCTATCGCGTCAAGAACTAATGCATGCTTTAAATGCCTATAACACTGAGACTTTCTTTCACACGTTCTTAATACAAGTTAGTTCATTTTCCATTCTTCTCCCATCTCGTCACCATACATCCATTTACTTTATACTGTATAGAATTATACACTGCCTATAAGAGAAGTAGATCTTATCACTAAGAATTGATAGAAATTTTCTGTGTTTGACCATGGACAGGACTTCCCAGAAAACCTATCATTTCGCTTACACTTGAGCGAGCGATAGGAAAATCTATACTGCATGTTTATTATTTGGAAATCAACAACGTTTAGATAAGGAGTTGATTTTTTTATCGCATCATCCTAGTCTAGACGCCTAATAGATTGCTCAGTTAGAGCTTAAACATGACATATCCAACTAAGCAACCAAACAGATAACAAGTATATCCACTTTCAGGCTATATCTTTAAGTTGGGTGGAGGAACTGTGTCTTGCAAAAGTGTTAAACAAACATTTATGGTTTCTTCTACCATAGTTGTAGACTTCATAGTATGTTATGAGGCGTCCAATCATGGAATATGGTTGCAAAATTTTGTCATTGGACTATGAATAGTGGTTAGCATAGAAAGACCACTAAAATTATTTTGTAACAATAAATCAACAGTAATATATTTCAATAACATAATCAATACAAAGTCAAAGCATGTAGAAGTTAAGTTTTTAGTTGTTAAAGAAAGAGTTCAAAATGGTCAAATTTTGATAGAACATATAAGAACAAACTCCATGATGATAGATCCATTAACTAAAGATTTACTGCCTAAAGTTTTTCATGAGCTTGTTGCTCACATGGAGTTAGTCAATTTTTTAATTTCATGGTTTAGTGGGAGTTTGTTATTGATGATGTTTTTTTTACCTTAATTTGTTTATTTTATACATAGAATAAAGTTGATGGTTTTATGTTTTATTATCTGAACTTATTTATCACGCATACAATTTTGTAAATTCGGTTTAGTACAAAGTTTTTTAAGAATGATCCCACTAAAAAATTTGGACCAATTGGAAACAAGTATGATCTAGATCACTTTTTGTGTAGTCTCCATGTTATCAATCATACTTGATCTATGTCATTGAATGTATTGGAATTGGTGATCAATGAATGTTTAGTTACAAGAATAGTGACAAAAGTTGCCTTGATTCCATGTTGATGCAGGAGGTGGACTAGATTGAACTAAGGAGGAATTCTATAATTGAAATAAGTTGTTTATGCGCACTTAAAGTTTATGTGATTTAATTATAACAGGAATACAAACATAGCCCAAGTGGGATATTATTAGATGTATTTAATAATATGTAATTAAAGAGTGAGCTATGTATGTGAATTAATAATTTATCACATTGGGTTATTTTATTAAATTGGACATGTTATGTGCTCTATGTAATTAAGGTCCAAGATGGAAATTGAGTATAGACTAAATGGGTAGAAGCCTATCCTTAGATTGATTAGGATTTGATGGAAATCCTATTTGAACTAGTATATAATGAGACTTAGTGCTATGGTCTTTCTTGTATCTCACCAAGAGAAAGATCCCTTAGAGTTTTGGTTGGGGAAGACAATAGCTCAATTACTCAGGGATGGAGTCTGGTATGTAACTTATTCTTGACAATTTAGCATAAATGATCTTGGGTTAATTTATTATATAGATTTAAAGTATTTATGCTAACAATTCTGACCCTAATCTAGGTCGTCACTTCCACTCCACCACCATCACAACAACCCAATAAATTTTTGTTCTTGAATCACCCATTTTTCTAGAACAAAATGAATTCTAGTGTGATTTTCGATCGCCACCATCTAAAGGCGGTCGATTTGCAGTGGAGTTTAAAGTGATTCAATTTTTTTTTAAATATAAACCAAAATGACCACAAATCAAGACCTCACTCTAGATTTCTATCTTTATTTCCCCACCAGACTAGGCTTAGGCTTTGATTTTCGACATTCATGAATTATCGAATTATTTTTAGTTTTCCATGTTAATTACGTGTACTTCATTCATCATTAACAACAACGGTAACAATGGGAGATTGAAGGAAAAGACGGGGAGAATAGGAAGAGTAAAAGTCGTCACGTCATAAAAAAGTAATATTATAATATTTTTTGCCAATTTAGCAATATGAACTAATCATATTTAACGGTCACATCACTTTGTTGTTAGTCAACTAACAGTCCAAGTAACTTCAGGGACCATGTTAAACTATTTTTTAAAACTCGAAAACTAAGTGTTTATTTTGTAATTTTAGAGACCAAATAGACATCAACTTTAAACTTTATATTTACTCTCTATTTTTAAACAGATAGAATTACCATAATAATTAATTGATTTGCACCATTGATTTTTTTTTCTTAATTTAATAGATGAGGATAGAATGTAATGAGAAAGAAAAATGTTGACATTCGAAGTGATTAAAAGTCAAAGAAGAATATTATAAAATACAGCTAATTTAAAACAATCAAATACGTACAATTAGTTCCCTTTAATTTTTTCTTCAGTTACTTCACAGAATTATTTCTTTTCAAATTGAATATAAAATCAAAAGAATCAATTCTCCAAAACAATATAAAAAAAATATACATGGAAATTGTCAAGAATTGTTGTAAATGGGAGCATTGTAGAATCTACGAATGACTATATATGTAAGCCATATGGGTTAAAATACTATATAAGTTTCTTCAATCTACTTCTTATATCTTTATTAAATCTTCACTTTAGTCTCCAATGCTAACTTAACGTTGTTGTTGTTATCTATATAGCAATTTTACTATAAATTTTAGACATACATTTATATTTATTTGCATAAAAATAATTTTGATTCTCATACATTTTGATAAAATTAACTTTGAGGCACTAAATGATATTCTAACCTAAAATATATATAGAATTGTCGATGTTCTTAATTTTTTAAAGGGTCGTTTTTAAATATAAAAAAATGAACCAAATACCTACAAAATATAAACGTCTATGATAGACGGCAATAGACTAAGATAGATTATTATCTATGTTCATCTATATTATGATACACAAATAATAGTATGTCTTGATCTATGCGGTTTATCACAAATAGATTGTAAGGGTGTGTTTGGGTCCCATATAATCACTGTGGGCTTGGGTTATAATAACCCAAACCCTAGTTTGGGGCCCAAGTTATGGAAACCCTAGTTTTAGGACTTCCATAATCCCCGTTTTACCACATAACACCCCCACAGTTTCTTCCTCAACCCATCGTAGTCCTCCCCATACTCCTTCCTGTAATCCCCTCTCCTTTTGTTTTCGTTTCCCTCTTCTTCCTTCTCCCATGGCTAAACCACTCCGCCAAAGTAACATGACACCAAGATCTATGCAAGCACCGTAAATCGCAGCCTCACAAAATGGGCTCGAGTTGGGGTGTCGGTGCGATAACAGAAGCAAAAAAGTGACAGGACCCCTGAGGAGGTTGACGAACAACAAGCGGATGAAGGGAAGAAATAGAGAAGTCCAAGCTGTGTGGAGGTGTTGAAGTCACCATTGGTAAGTCACCATTGGTGAGCTTCGTAGGTCGTTTAGGGTTCTTAGAAGATTGAGTAGTAGAAATTTTGATGCACAAATGGGGGATCTAATGACATGGGTTCGACCTGCATTGACGGATGAAGATACTTGCATTGAAGGATTTGAAGGTGAAAGGGGAAAAGTAGTGAATTTGCTAAGGAATCAGTGGTGAAAGTGGTTACATTACAAGTAATGCACTTGCTTTGGTTAATAAATCGGTTCCCTTTGGTTATAAAATTGCACTAAATATGTAAGGAGATTTGAAATTTCTCTTGAATTTGATGTGGAGATTGGATTTACATGTTTTAAGATTGTATAACTTGTAATTGTACTAATTGAAAGAATTAAAATTACATACTATTTTTGAAATGGAAATTAGGTGATGATTTCTTTTGTTTTTTCTTTTTTATGTGTTGAAATGAAATTATGATTGTTAATTGAAGGAGTTCCTCTAAATTTTTTGTATATCTTCCATGGAATTCAGACTATAATGTTGATGTTGGACATAATAGGTTTCAGTTTCTTCTTTGTTGCATATGGAGATTGATTCTCTTTTCTTTGTTTAAGGAGATGTTCCACTATTGTTTCATGTCTTCCATAAATTGTATCACTAATATTAGTGATCATCTCAAATATGCCAAAGGTTTCGTGTCTCTTTTTATGATGCTTTATCCTAATAGATTTGGGATGATCTCGATTTTGAATGGATTTCCCTTCATTTTTGTTTGTTTCGATGCTTAAAAAAATTTAAAAATTTGAATTTTAGTTTTAAGATTTAAAATCTTGATTTTGAACCAAGCAATGGATTTTATTTGTTGTGACTAATGAGTACATGTTGCTCTAATTTCTTTTTTTTCTTTTTTGTTTTTTTGGTTTATCTATGCTTTTGAATTTTTTTCTTAATTTTTCATTTAATAACAATAATGACTTTAGTTAGTTTTTTTAAACTAAATAATATGCTTTTATTATTGCATACAATTTAATTTGATATTAAAATAACATGTAACAATTAAAATAAGCTATTACAACATAAGAAGTAATGGAATGGAATATACAAATGACGGAATGGAATTTGTGAATGACTAGTCGAAAACATCTACGAAATGGTCGAATTTACAACGTCGTGATTAAGAAAATGGCCAAATGATTTTAAGAAAAGTAAGATTATTTAATAAAATAAATTTATGAAATTAAATATTTTTAAAAAAAAATATTATAACACTACTATCATAACCCTTCTCCCAAACATATTTTATCATAACACTATCATAATACTACCCACATAACCCTTCCTCCAAACACATCTTATCATAACACTATCATAAACCTACCCACATAATCCTTCCCCCAAACACATCTTATCATAAAACTAGTTTTATCATAACCCTAACTCTTCTATAACCCAACTCTTCCTCCAAACACACCTTAATATTTTATTGAATTTGTAAACACTTTATGAAAATGTGTGTTGAAAATAATTTATCGGTCCAATATTTTGATTATAAAAAAAATCGAAACACAAATAGAACTACATTTATGGAGGAAAATAATGATTAATACTTATTCTTATAATTCTAAGACAATTTTCTCAACAATGGGGTTATTTGACTTAATTTTACAATAAATAATTTTTTTAGCGACACAATTGATAATGGGGCACTTGCATATATGGCAAAATTATTATACAAAATTAGGCCCATAGCACACACTTTTTGTTTTTGCAAATATAACAAAATGGAAGCCCAACCCACATTTTAAACCTACGAAATTACAAGAATACCCTTCGTCTTCCTCACGCATTTCTTTTTTCCTGATATTTTGTTAATACACTCAATTAGTTAAATACACTTGTTGCATTAAGCACGATACACTTTATGTATTGAAACACTTGATATGATGTTGATACACTTGTTAAACTTTTGATACACTTGATATTTTGTTGATACACTCAATCAGTTAAATACACTCGTTAAACTTTTGATACACTTGATATTTTGTTGATACACTTAATTAGTTAAATACACTTAATGCACTAAGCATGATACACTTGTTATGGTTTGATGATACACTTGATTGAATGAAAATCATTTTCAATTTACTTAAACAGATTAGTGTTGAAGAGAACCTTGCAAACAAATATACTGGAGGCAATACATTGTCATTCACCTCCACAACACTCCAATTAGTATGGT
>JBBPDI010000004.1:13375132-13390300 GCA_037974545.1 Cucumis variabilis
AAGCTTAAAATGCATAACAGTTCGTTACGTAGCCTTCTCACCTCGTACTAGTCTCATCGTATAATTAGTTCTTTATCGCGTGCATTCTTATCTTGTAAGGTAGAATGTGATTAGAGCCTCA
The DNA here is from genome assembly GCA_037974545.1 of Cucumis variabilis. NCBI lineage: Eukaryota > Viridiplantae > Streptophyta > Magnoliopsida > Cucurbitales > Cucurbitaceae > Cucumis > Cucumis variabilis. The sequence continues at coordinate 13,375,254 of JBBPDI010000004.1, forward strand.
CATTCAATGAATCTTTTTTTCAATCATAAATTGATGAAACAAAAAACAAGGTCATGTTAGACGAAAAATCCAAAATCTTAATTTTTTCTCACCAAACGAGTGAAATGGGATTTTATGACTCATTTTTTACACCCCATTCAATTTTGGCAGCTATTCATGAGTTATGTATGCACGTTTTTTTTTTTGCCAATGTTATTCCTTTTTCAATGATGTCACTGACTTTATCAATAAGTACATTGAATAAAGTCACTTGAATACATGTTCCCTATCATGAAGATAATCAATTACTAGAATATACAAAATATTTAGTTATATTTTTTACATATTAATGTACAAATAAACTGCAATATCTCTTTTTCTTCCACAATTAGTTTTTGAATTTGTAGTGAATCTCCTTTCTTACTTTAAAATGTTTGGATGGAAAATGAGAAACTCGTGTTAGGACAGAAGATGATATGAAACCCTTGGACATTGGTTCTTAACAAGACTGAAAAAACACAACCTCAACAATCCCAAAACAATTTTGATTTCAACCCCTAGAATAGGTTAGATACATATTGCCTAGATTATCTAAGAAAATGAAGATTGGACAAAGTTAGAAATTCCCATCAACCCTCTATCTTCAAAACACTCCACAAGCAAGGTACATCAATTCTCACTTGAATGCTCCAAATATTTGTGCATTTTATCACAAGAAGAAACAAGAACAAAATTCAACATTTTAGAATTTTTAGATTTCATTAATCCAAATTTAGAATTTTCAGATTTCATTAATTCAAATTCTTACTTTTTTTTAACTGTGGAAATTGCAAGGGGCATTTTTAAAATAGAAAAATAAATTAAAATACTTACAAGCTATAGCAAAATTTTGGATTCTATCAATGATAGAAACTGATAACTTCTATTAGTGTATATTAGTGCCTATTAGTGCTATTGATAAAAGCATACAAGTGTCTATCAATGTCTATTATTAATAGAATCTAAAAAATTTGTTATATGTTGTAAATATTTTGTCAAATTGCTATTTTTGACATTTTCTCAAATTACAACTCGATTTATACTAATTAAAATATTAAATGAAAGGTCACGACATTTAATTTTATGTCCTTTCAACTACTATAATAAATTAAAACGTATATTAAATAAATAGATAATTTCTTAAATATTTAATTTTGTGACTTTCTAGTTGTCCAAATAACTTTTCAACTTCCAAGCATTGCATCTCTTCATCTTCTTTATTTGATTCAATTCTGATTTCTTGATTTGTATCAAAAGGATAATGTCGAAACTATGACAAACCAAGATGAAGGGCATAAGGGTTTTAGAGCTGAATCTCGGGTAGTCAAGTAAAATCCTGGGCAAGATTTAGGACATAAGTGAAATCTCGGTGCTTGGTAGACTAAGATTTGAAGGAAAGAGAGAATTGTAGAGAGTTCTTGGGCAATTGCAAGGTCGAGTTTGACAAGGATTAGAAGAAAAGAAGCAAGACTAAGAAGATCTTGGGCTATCTCGGGGATGAGTCCAATCGAGATCATTGGTAAAAGAGGAAATTTAAAGGATCTTGGGGCTATCTTGGGTTTTGCCGACCGACACTGGAGACAGAAAGTGTTTAATTAATGAACTTGGAGTGATTTCGAGCCAATTTTGGCTGTGATCATTAAAAGGTTAAGTGTTCGATGAGTTGGATTCCAGATGTATAGGCATGCAAAGACTTAAGTTTCGGGAAGTTGGAGGTGTAAGCTTGGAGTTAAGAGGTGAAAGGTGCCCAGGAAATATGAAATTAAGTGTCACAAATTGGTCATGCAGAGTGTTCTATAAAAAGGGAAGTCAGAGGTGTACGTGTTCATATTTCTTAGAAATTCTCATAAAAATTTAGTTAAAATTGTAAGACTGCTAGAGAAAGGAAGAGTTCAAGCTACGAGAGGAAACTTCAAGTTTGTGAGTGATTTTTATAAAAGAAATATTTTGAAAGTTTTCTTTTTAAATCTTATGTTATACACGTACATTATTATGTGTTATTGTTGTTGTGAAAATGAATTTATTAAAGTAGTTTAACAACATGTTATTTAAGCCACTATTTATGTATGATTTGAATTAAATGTTTAAGTTGTTTAAATGAATTTATGATTTCAAAGCATGTTTCTTAAGTTATTGTTTTATGTATGATTTAAGTCAAATGCTTCTAAGCATGAGATTTCATCAAAGTATTTATGCAAGAAATGTAAAGAAAATGAATTTATCAAAGTATTATAGTGTTTAAAGGTTGCTTTATACAAAAATTATCGTGAGTTAAGGTTTACTTTATGAAAATGATTCTTAAAGGATTTGAAACATATGATTTTATAATTTTTTTCTTGGAACCAAGATGTCTTAAAACAGTCCTAATGGGGTAGGATAAAAGGCACCAAGAAGAGATAAGGACACTTATCTTTAGAATCGAGCTAGGAACACTTACCTCGGAGGAACATGGATTGGGGATTCCCACCTCTTAAATTTAGAGTTGGTATTAAGTAACGTCTACCACCTCATAGGAGTAGGGTGTTCGAATAGAAAAAACAAGGATTTAAGTTACTGTTTCTTAAATGTTTTATCAAGTTTAAGTATTGATGATATTGTTTATGTTATTACTGTTTAAAGGATTTATGAAAAGAAAATGATCTATTAACTTAATTGTATTCTCCAAAAAGGTTTTCAAAGTATCACTCATTAAGTCATTGACTTATGGTTTCAGTTTTCCCTTCTCCAGATTGTAAGGTATTAAGGCCGAGGTTGGGTTAAAGAAAGCAAGCAAGCTAGGCTATGAAGGTTGACGGTTGTGGAATTTGTATCTTGTGTTGTAGAAATTCTTGAGTTTAAGTTAATAAGAGTTGTGGTTGGTTGCAATACTAAAGTTGTAGTTAATTGTTACTGTTATGTTTGTATTATATTTGTTTAAGGTTCAAAGTTTCTAAGTCGCATTCTGTTTTGCACGGTAAATAAGGAGGTGTGCGGGATGGGGGCGTGGCAGAAATTTTTTGTATAATACGTACTTACCCTAGTTTTTCCATCCTTTCTCAAAAGGAGGAAATGCGTTAGTTACAGTTTATGTCATCTGCATAAATCAAAATTAGTAATATGTTAATATATATACAAGAGGAGAATTGTGAAAATTTATGTACATAGATATTTACAATTATTAATCTAAAACAATTATTAATTAAAATATTACGAGGATAAAGTTATGGGTAATTATAATGGGTAACAATTTTAGAAATAATAATTAGGTATATAACAACATTTAAAAAAATGCAAATATAACAAAGTTTATTAGTGACAGACTTCAATCGTTGATAGACTCTTATGGCTTATCACTGATAGACCAATATTTGCACTATAGTCTAACAATGATAGACTCCTATCATCGATAGACTTTAGAAATGTTCATTTAACTCGCGGGGACGAGGCAGGGAATCTCCAAATATACGAAGAATGGGGGAGGGAGTGGGAATTTTTTCCCCATTGGCAACACGTTCTTCATTTTTTATATTCTTCATTTCCTTCTTTTTCTCTATTCTATTTCTTCATTTTTTTTCCTATTCCAATTTTTATGTTGTATATGTATATATTGTGCCTTACTTGTGATTTGTAAGGTTTTGTTAGAATACTTATGGATTGATGTTTGATTTTTTTTTGTTTGAATTTTTAAATTTTATGGATAGATTTTTAAAAGTATCTTCTAATAATTTATTTTTTATTTTTATAAACAAAGAGCTAGAATTTGACATTTTAATGGTTTTAAATAAGAAAATTGATAACATTCTATTGAAAGTAAAAAAAAAAACATTGAAAATGTATATACATTTATGTAAATGTAGATTGGAAAATGAGATTAAACTTAAAAAAAAAAACGGGAAATATTTTCCCGCGTGGAATCCCCGCCCCGTTCCCGCTGGAATATCGATGGTGATGGGGAATGGGATAGGGGAGCGAGGATGGAGACGGGGAGTACTGTCCCATCCTATGAACATCTCTAATAGATTTCAACAGATTTTGTTATGTTTGTAATTTTTAAAAATGTTGCGATATACTTAATTATTTTAAATTTAATGGTTATATTTGCAACTATCCTAATTATTTACTTACAATTTTATCATACCATATCTATGCCAATTTATAGAATTAAAGTGACTTTTTAATTTATTTAAAATAATTTTAAAAATATGTTATTTTTCTTCGATCCATGAGGACAAAATTTATAATTGTTTTCTTCTTTCTTTAGTTCAACCCAAACAAAGAATATTAGAGTTAAACATATGAACTTTTTTTTTTCATCAATTAGTAGATTTACGAAGAGAAAAATATTTAGGACATTTTTAAAAATAACAAAATAAATTAAAATATTTACAAGTTATAGCAAAATTTTGGATTCTATCACTAATAGTATATCAATGATTATCAGTGATAGAATTTACTATCGATTGTAAATATTTTGTAAAATCTACTATTTTTAAAAATTCTCCAAAATATTTCATGATTTCTTGTCTTTTTGAAAAGATATCGTAATAAATGCAAGGGTAAAAATTTGAACCTGAGATCTCTTGTTCATAGGTGTCAGTTACGTTAAGCTCATATTAACAATATTTTGTGTTACATTCTTATACAAATTAATCATTATATATGATAACCCATACTCACATGTCTTTTGAGTCAAATCATTCTGTAAACAAAAGTAGATTGTATCAAATAGTGCTACCATAGGATACTTTAAATTTCAACCTCCCCTAGTCAAAAGTAAAAGAAGCACACATGCTCAAATTTAACCACATAATGAAACAACCTGACCAAGACTTGATACAACCACCCAATAAAATTCTAATGCTTCATAGATCATATAAAATTTACCCCAAAATACCCCCACTTAAACTGAAATTATATATATAACTGAGACTAAAATAAACAAACTTCCATACAATTGGGACTAAAGCATGAAGTGAGCCCAGCACATAAAGTTATTAAGTGGGATTTCAAGTTTGCCCACCATAAACACACTTCATTTTCCTACTAATTTATGTCTACTCTACTACTCTGATTTATTTCATATTGATTGAAACAGGACATAAACCTTCAGCAAAGACAAAGGACTAATCAACTACAGGAAGTTGTCGATGCATTGAAGATATATAATAAAGGATGAGCAGCAACTTAAACTTATCATCAGGCCATATGGTTGCTGGCTTGAGCATGCCTTTTGTAGAAGGCTTTCAACCTTGCCATACCATCTTCAATGGAACTACGCTCCATCCCAAAGCTAAATCGCAGCCAATTCTTCATCCCAACAGCAAGACCTGTGACCATTCCTTTCATTCATTTCCATGTCTTTAATAACCAATATTTCAATTCTTGAACTTTCCTAATAGTGACACCAAACCTATTTTTAGATTTTATTTTTGTTCTCGCACTCTCTGTCCCTGGACTTTTTTTTTTTCTCTCCCTCTGGTTTTTTTCTGTATTTATGATTGTGAAAGGGAGAGAAAAAAAAAGAAGTAAAGAGAGTGAGAGTATATGGACAAAAACCCTTTACATATTCTACTACAGTATAAATTTTCGTGATTTTATTTTATTTTTTCACCTAAAAGGCTTTATTTAAAATTTGAGATAGTTGTCTATGAGTCTTTTTATCAAAGCCAATGTGAGATTTTAGTCACATTCTAAGTACAGGAGCAATAATGTAAAAGTAATAATAATAAAACAAAGATAAAAGATGAAGAAACACAAACAATTTTTTTTTACAAAATTAACTCTTATCTTTAAAATTATTTTTCTAATTTGAGTGTCATGTAATTATTTTTAAAGAAATAAGGACTTTTGAAACCTATTCTCAGAAAACAGAGTACTACAAAAGGATATATTTTGAAATTTTGATCCATAAAAAAAATGGAGACTAAAATAATTTTTCTTTGTCTGGGTCACAATCATAAATTTTCCAATATGTAGTAAATGTGAAACTTTAATTCCATTCTAAAAGAATTTATAATAAAAAAAATAAGATACAAAAACTTTAAAATAAAATAAAAATACAATACAAAATATATTAGAAAATTATCAAAAGTACAACAATATATGAGATTCTATTGGTGTATGATAGAAATCAATTATTCTCATCAAATATCAAATTTTGTTATATTTTATAAATATTTTAATTTATTTGTTAGAGAAGTATATGCCCAAGAACATTTGCTCCCGCACACAAAAGTTTAGGAAAATCTTGTTTTTTGAGAAACCAGGTCAATTCTCACTTCAGTACAATTTTTTAGGTCATCCCCACAAAAACTCCTTTGAGTTAGCTTTTTTCCATTTGAAATAAAGTTAGTGGTGATGTTATTTATGTTGATTACCAGGGAGAATGAGCACAGATTCTTCCTTAATCAGCTTGATGCAGAAGTCCATCTCATTCTTTATGCCTTCAAGTTTTTCTAGATTCAGCTTCACCTGTTTCAAATGAAATATTGTCAACCAAACAAAATATACCCTCATAATAAATAACCCTAAAGTTGTATGTTCTTAAATGGTGGTACCATTGCAAGCATTGATCCTTCTGGTTTGTTTGGGCAAGTCAAACAAGGAATCTCATTGATCTTCTCATACAAAATATCTGCATTTGTTCTCAGTAAATCAAGAAGACCTGAAACAAATTCATCGCTTGTTTTTGCAAGAATTTGTGGGATTGCACCCTGTATAGTGAAGGTAAAGAAACCAGAACAAGGAACAAGATCATTAACAAAGGCCTAATTAAAAAGAAAAGACCAAAATCATGGAGTGCTGGGATTGGCAGTTATAATGTCATGGATAAAAAATATAGTCCTCCATTCATAGTAAGAAGGTCCAATTTAAGCACCTGAATGCAGGTTGGGGGATCGGGTGAAATGTCCAGACAGTTCTTAATGTTCTCTAGAATCTGCTAAGAAAAAGATAGGTGTCATATCCGAACAAATGAAACGAAGCAATTCTTTTAAATTGCAAGAATATTTCTACTTCAACATAGAAGCTAACTAACATAAACATCATTAGATCCTAAAAGATAAAGATAAATGGTGAAAGAACAGAGAATTTGAACAAACCCCATTCTTTTCCAGGATGCCATTTGGATCCGTGACTAAAATCCAACCCAATCTCCATCCTGGAACAGACCATTTCTTTGATAGAGATCCAAGGGTTAGCACTGGAGCAATGGATCCAAACACTCCCATTGGCACAAAGGGCTTTTTGCCAAAAGCCATATGCGCATAAACTTCATCAGCTATTACAAAAATCCCAAGTTTCCTCGCAGTTTCTGCAATCTAAATCCAACAACAACAAGAAAAGGTATTAAACATTGGGAGAAAATTGAAGGAACTACAAACTATCAAAACAAGCCCAGAATAAACATTGCTTACCTCTTTCAGATGCTGGTGCGTATACACACTGCCACAGGGGTTGTTGGGATTGATAATAACTATAGCAATAGTATTGCTATCTGCAAGAGTTTTCACCGCTTCAAGGTCAACCTCCCAACCTTTATTTGGTAAGAGATCAAAATTCCGAACTTCAAGGTGTCCAAAAACTGCTCGAGTTTGGTAGTGCGGATAAGATGGTCTAGGGAGCAAGATGTTGGCATCAGGTGATCGAGCTAGCACAGATATTATGATTTCAATGGCTTGTGTGCAACCAACAGTGAGAAATACTTCATTAGGGGATAACTGGTATGGGAGACTGTCGGAATAATATTCTGCCAATGCCCTGCTTTGGAAAAACATTCCATGTTAAGGCCTTGTCAAGAATAACGCTAATAATGCTCTTCCATTCGAATTATAAGCAGCACGTAAAAACTGTTGGGAAACCCTCCCACTTGTATGCAGAAATATAACTGAGAAATTAAAGAAAAAGAAAAAAGAAAAGAAAACAACAACCGAGAAACATTATAGCCAATCTAAAAGACTATAATATAGGAATTTTTTTAACAATCACATCTGTTTCCCAAAATTTGTGTACAACTCACCATTTTTCACTTTTAAACTAAAAAAAAAAAGTTATGACAGATTTAAAGTGCATAAACATGTAATAAACGAGTTTAAAAGGGAGATATGACTGAATAGAGGATTCTAAATTGAAATTCACTATCTATACCAATAAAGTGCATAATTCATGTTAGTTAATAGAATCGTTACCTATTTGAAATTAAAGTCAAAATGTTTTTATTATATTCGGAGTTCATCATTTCATCAAACCTTTTCAAACGTGGAACAACCACACTCTTCATTTTGTCAAAACCCAGCAAAACTTTGATGTTTACCATTATTTTAACCAATTAAAAATGTCCTAGCACTAACTTTCTAACACTACGTTAATTTGAGCCTAGTTGAATGATTGCCATATTAATTAGTAATCACTATTGGAGTGAGAAGGTTACAATCCTACTACCTATGTTGAATATACGCCAAACAAACACAACGTTAAGGTATATACTTCCTCGAGGTGGAAGTGATAGACCTCTCATGTCTCGACATGTGCAGGCAGACTAAGGAGACATAGTTGCAAACCCAACCACTTGAGTGCATGATCCGCAGTGCATGCACACTATAAAAATGCTCATTCATAATTTCGACGAGTCCTTTCTAAGTGTTTACATATGTTTTCTTTCTCCTGTTCTTTGTTCCCACGAAAATAAGGCATTTTGTTGTTCTTTCTTATACTGATAAAAGGACTGCAAACAGCCAGTGCAAGTGGTTGAAGAATCTGGCAGAGCTACTTTACGGCTTCAATATGAAAATTTAGGTGGTACCATATGCTGTCTAGTTTAGTAACAAAATCAACTTGCATTATATGCACTTTTAAAAATCACTTGTGACAAACTCAAAGGTTGGGAATAAAAGAGGAGATATTTGGATATTGAATTGGTTATTATATTAATGGATGTTATAATCTAAGAACTATAATAGCTTTTGTTAAGGGTACAAATTATTTTAGTCCCGATAAAAAATAGTAAACACACTATAACAAAAAGGAAGAGAGAGGATGAGTGAAAAATAAGAAATTTTACTAAAAATAGTAAATAAAGTAGCAAAAAAAGGTATTTACTGTAATTAATTGTAAGTTATAAATAGTTATAAACACTCTATTATATTTTAAGCATTAGACTACTATAATAACTCACTCTACTAACTTTAAGTTGATGATTTAAATATTTTCAAAGTGTTTAATATAATTCAACTCAAGTGCACCTCAAAATATCCATTGAAACAACTTAAGTGAGATGGAGTCTAACTTGCAGTGCCTTGTGGAACGATTTAGACCTCAACAAAGAAAACAAATTAATCCCTTTTTACTTTCTGCACAATATTTTGGACCGGGGTATTTGAGTTTGAGATTTGAATGTCTTTCTAGTTAATAATCAATTATTCAAGGATTTCCGCTGAAAACTATGAATTTACACTTTAAGCACAACAGGGAACAAATGTAACAAAAAAAATAACAAACAAAGTAAACGAAAGTGGAAACAGGAGAAAAATGTTTTACGAAGGATCAAGTGATTGAGTTATATATTCATTAGAGTGGAAGCGGTATAAAAGTTCTTATTGGAAAAGTTAAAACTAACAACTAATGCACCAACTTCTGCCACTAAATTTGAAATTCTCCTCCATCATTTTCACTACCTTATTAGGGCCCTCTTTCCAACCTAGGAGACACTACCCTAATGTAAACCCACTAACATAAATTAAAAGAAAAGCTAATTAATTATTTAACAAACTAATTAGGTTTGCACTAATTCTTAAAAAGAAAGTTGTCTTTAAGAAAACAACAGAAATTTGTTGGGGTCGGCTTCTTAATCGTTTTAAATGTTAAAGTCATCCTCTTTTAATTTGGCCTACAAAAAACTACACAGAATCTGAAAGGAACAAAATAGCAAATAGCAATAGAAAACAGCAGGGGATTATAACAACTACGAGAAATTATGAGTAGGCAAAGAAGTGCATGTTTGAGGGTGATAATAAAATGATTAAACCGATTTTTTTTATCACACCACTAAGAAATTCGCCTCCTTAATTACTTTAATGTATAACGGTGAAGTGATTTTGAATGATTAATAACATTTTTAAAGATTCAGCAGAAGAGGAATGAGATTAAGATTAGCAAACATAAAAGCCAAGAAGAGTAATTAAATAACCTCCTGGCAGGTAGAACGCCATGCGTGGAAGGATAAGAGTTGAATTTAAAGGATTGGACGGCGTTAACAAGGGATTCAACGATTAACGGAGAGGTCTGAAAGGCAGGGTATCCAGAAGGGTCGGCACGGCCAAAAGCAATAATGGGGCGAGGATCATCAGTATTGCGATGGCTAAAGATGAGATTAAGAGAGCCACGGACTGAAATGGAGAGTTTGTTGAGGTGTTCATCGCCATGGAAGTTCCAGTGGTGGTCGGCGTTCATCTCCATGGCTTTAATTTGTATGTTTATGAGCTAACTTGGCTTGCTTGCTCACTCACACTCACAGAAGTGAGGTGGTTTCGTTACATGGGATTTGTAGGATGGAGAAGGCAAAGGCAGCAGCTGGTGTGGGGCCGGAGATGATAGAATTAAGATTGAAGGAAACCAATGTGGTTTGTGACCAGAGATAAAGAAAAGGGAATTGAATGAGTGGTACGGTTATCTACATTTACTTTTATTTTAATTAAGATACAAGATGTTGGTGATGCACAATTTCCTACTTCTTAAGGTCATTTATGTTTGCACTTTTTGGGCGTGTTTGGCTCGACATTTGGTGGGTTTGGCATTTGATGTTAAATCTATGTTTGTTTCATGGTGTAAAATCATGAACTTAACATGTGGAATAAATAGAGGGTTTTTTATTTGAGCTAACTGAGAATATGGCAAATCAGTATAAATTAATTAAGAATATAACAAATGTTTAAAAGAATCGTAAATATGACAAATTTTAATTAAATACCAAAGTAAAAGACGAAAATGTCCCCCAACAAGCCAAATACACTTTACGTTTCCTATTTCCATTTCAAACACAATTTCACACTTCGCTTCACGTTTTCCTTCCATCTTCCACTTTCTTCTCTTTTCTTGGTATTCTGATTTTGTTTTGCGATTTTGCTGCCTTCGTATTCGGCTTTGCTTCACATTCTCCACTTCATCGTCTTCCACTTTCTTCGCTTCAGGTTTTCGACTTCGCTTCAAAATTTTCGCTTTAGTTCACGTTCTTTCGATATTTTTGTTTTCTGTTTGATCATAATATGTTTGAAATAGATTTTCTTCTTTTTCTATTTGTTTGAAATCGAATGATTGATGGATTTGGTTAGTAGAAGATTAGTGATATGTTAAGTTAGTAAAAGATCTCAGTTAAACTGCATTTTTTGTGTGATGTTGCTTAAAGTATATCAGTGATATATTTCTATCAATGATTGATAGATTTGAAGGATGTTGAACTTGTTTGTGTTGGGATGTTGAACTTGTTTTTTTATATTTTTATGTTAATCTGTTTGTTTGCAGTAAGGTGTGTTGGTGGATGTTTTAGTTTAAGTGTTGTTTCTTAATTTATCAATGAAATGTTTAGAGATGTTAGTAGATACTTTAGTTTAATGTGCATATTTTGTGTGGGATGTTGCTTATGGTTTATTAGTGATATGTTTCTGTTAGTGATTGATAGATTTGGAGGATGTTGAACTTGTTTCTTTGGCATGCTAATTTGTTTTCAGTTTCTGTTTTGTTGCTTAGGGATATGGTCTATCAGTGATATGTTTGTATCAGTGATAAACTTGAGGGATGTTTAGTTTGTTTGCATTGAGACGTCAGTAGATGCTTTAGCTCAATGTGCATTTTTCTATATATGTTGTTGCATTGAGATGTTGGGGATCAAGGCATAAGATTCTTTTGTTTTACCATTCAAAGAATTCATAACAAGTTCCTTTGCCCTCGACGCTTTATTGTAGCTAACGTTTACACCAAGTTTAGTATGCATGTGAATCATAATATCATTTGGAGTCTAACAGTCAAAAGAACTAAAGTCTTTTTTCATACAAATCACTAATCAATGATGAAGATGCTTGTCTATGAGTAGTTTGAATAACATTTATGAAGCAATCATGATTAGCAATATACTTTCTTAGTCGCCATAATTCCCCACCCTTGTAACCATATGCACAGACATACTATGGACAATTATTTTGGGAGCACTTAAACTCAATAGATTTTGAATTTGATCTCACAGTCTTGAACTCAAAATTGTTCTTTATAGCAATGTAGTAAAATGACTTTGATAGTAGTTCCTTGCTAGCAAACATATCCTTTTCTTTCAAATCGAATGTAGAAGACGGCCTACTAACATGAATATCTGTAAGAATTTGAAAATCATCATCAATTGAAGAAGGAGACAGCAGAGAAGGTAAATTATTTGTCTCACTGTTAACAACACTAGATGACCATTCTAAATCCATAGAGACATGAGCAACATGGTCAACTAATGGATGTCTTGTAATTTGCCCTTTAACTAAACTTAGAAACCAAGCAACATCTTTATCTTCATGAATTTCAACCACAGTTTGAATATCAATGATGCCATAATCCAATAAGATTAACAATTGTATTAAAGAAGGAGATGCATCCAATCCAACTTTCCTTAATATCAAGCTCACTAAATTTTCAAAACAGATTGTCTCATCAACCAATACGCCTGTAGTCTTGTAATTCAAGTATTTATTTGTATCATCCTATTGTCCACTATGAAACACTACAATTGGAAGCTTAATCATAATTTTAAATTACTGCAAAATAAAAGAAAACAATTATCATCCTAGTATTACACTGAAGTATTGATAGAAGACCAACTCTATCAATGATATCAAATGTAAAATCTTCAAAGAAAACAAGTTTAATTACATACCAAATGATTTAACGAAAGATCATTATAAAGTTGTTGGACATTGAGAGCGAACTGGTAGGAGGACGACTGATTGAAGGCGCACGATGAAGAAGGTGATCTTTAGGAGAAAATCACGGAGAACATGGAGAAGCGATGGTGAAGATGGAGAAGGGAGAAAATCGCGAAGAATACGGAGAAGGGAGAAAATCATGGAGAAATTATGGTGAAGATGGAGAAGGAGAAAATCGTGCCAATTTCCTTTTAAACCGATGATAATTTTAGAATATTTTAAAGAATAATTAAAAATTTGCTATATATGCAAATTGTTTAAGAAATTACTATATACTTAATTTTTTATGCCAAATAGGTTACCCATTATTAAATCTCTTTTTACTTTTACTTTTATTTATTTTTATTTTAGTTCTCAAATTAAAACTGGTACTTTCATTTCCATTTTAAAATTATTATTATAATTTTTGTATGACAAGTCAAATAAATTAAAGATTGAAATAATTTGAGTTGGTTTAACTAAAAAAGATTAAAATTTGGTTTATAAATTTTATGTATTAAATAAGATTTTTTAAGTTCAAATAGTTAGTGTAATTTCTTATTGTTTTGAGTGAATAAATATATAATTTCTTTATTTTTTTATATATAAAATAAAAAAAATTATTACTCAAATAAAAAATAGAAAGTGGTACATTTTGGTTCAAAGAATAAAAATAAATGAACATATTAGAATTTTCCTTTTCATCTTTGTTTTATCATTTTTTGTATATGAAAAATATGAATCCCCTTCCCCACTAAAACTTAAAGTTTTGAATATATTTGACACATAATTAATTTTTAAAACACAAGATTATACCTAATTTTAAATTTTAAGAGTATGTTATACATAGCTTATAAAATTTAGGATTTAAATATACATTTTTCATTTTTTTTCTTTGGTCACTTTAACTAGAAAACTTAGGACTTATTTGAATTTTTAAAGGGGCATTTTTAAAAATAACAAAATAAATTAAAATATTTACAAGCTATAGCAAAATTTTGGATTCTATCACTGATAGTCTTCTATCACTATAACATATCAATGACTATCAGTGATAGAATTTCCTATAGGTTATAAATATTTTGTAAAATCTACTATTTTTAAAAATTCTCAATTTTTAAACTCTTTTGATAAAAGCAGTTTAAATTTAAATATTACATTGCATCTGCATCATAGGAAGACAACCATACCTCTCATTAAATTCTACTTCACTTTTGATTTTGCATGACCTTTTTGCTATGATTATTTTAAAACCTAGTTATTAAGCGTTTTTTTAATGTGTTGCTTAACTGAAACTTTTGTAAACTCCACCCGATTACGTAACTTATTATATTTTGTAAGTAGTTTGTAATATTCTTAATTAGACCATTCTTGTTAATGCAACTGTAATCGAAATTATTGTTATTGAATGTTAAACTTTAAACTTTTTTGTTTTTACATTATTATCATGAGAATTAATAAGTAAAAAAATTAATTATATGTACAAAATATTAAAAAAATCAATTAAAAATCTTGTACATGATAAATTTAGATTGTATAATTGACAAAAAAAAAAAACGGATTAACTAAGTCTAGGAATTCAAAACTAACACCCCAAACACAAGCATTAAAAGTCCATATTACAAATTCCTGCACCCCAAACACAGACATCCGTAATTTTTAGACATCAGAATCCTATCAAATAAGTTCACGGTTATTTAATTTTCAGACATTTGATTTCAAACGTGTGCGCCAAACGCCAAGTTGAAGACAAAGCACTTTGTTGTTGTTGTATTTATATTTGAATTCTTACAAATGAAAAGATGAAATATTTATTTGAATGAAAAAATGTTAGAAAATTCTAAAAATTTGACATGATTGAGAATACATTTAAAAATTGTTAATAAAAAAACGAAAGAAAAACCACCCTTAAGGTATATCAATGAAGCTCATATACACTCAAGCATTGGCACCAATCAAAATACGGGTTAGTGAACGATGTACAAGACACCGAATGAAATAAATATATGGAAAGAATCAATAGGTGAATGAATGATTGGTCGTTGGTGGATTTTGCCACGTAAATGACCACTACCAAAATATCTTTTTCTTTTCTATAATAATGGTTGGAATGGACAA